>JALLOT010000228.1:0-23153 GCA_036939595.1 Thalassiosira livingstoniorum | reverse complement strand
CTTACGATGACTAAAAATATTTGTTTCTTAAATATTTCTTTTTAAGCAATGAAAATTTGCCACGGGAAATGCAAAATTTCGCCGATAATCGCCAAATTGCTAAATATTAATCATTCCAAGGATGTTCCAGGAGGACAGATTGGATAGAGTATTCCTAAATTTAGAGGGGAAGGTTTACATGTTTAGAGACTCTTAAGAGTTGTTGCTAATAAGCAACTGAATTATAGCATATGCTATTATTAAGTGCAAACAATTAGAAAGTAAAAAAAATAAAGAAAACAAAATTAATACCGTTTGTTGCTGTTTGTATAAGTTATTTCTATGAATTTGAAATTATGAATTGAATTTAATTCTACACAAAATATTCTCTTCTAGTATTCTTTGTATCCTACACAGTATGCACACCCCAGTATTTTTGTAACACTTTGACATGTGTAACAAACTACTCACAATACTAAAAATTCTGATATGCTGATGGTGCCATGCCACAAATCTTCAATCACATTCTGGTGCTTCAAATTCTTGAGACTCATTTCAGTTGAGACAGTACATTGATAGTTTTGATCTGGTCCCAATACCATAATTTTCATGTTCAATACATACAGCTGTCATGGAATACAGAAAACAATGAAGGAACCCCCCCCCCCTTTCAAAATAATTGATTGGTGTTAACCTTGGAGTGTAGAATATTTTTGAGGAACCTGTCATCAATGCTCAAAATTGGATGCAATGAAATGCGTGCTAATTGTAAAAAACTCCAACCCATCTTTGTTCATCAAAATCTGGAACACATGCAAAAATAAAAAAGAGACCTAATGGTACTTTCCTTTTGCCATAAACCATCCAAAAAAGTGGAATTTAAAAAAGCTTTATCTGCTACCAACTGATTGTTTTTGCTATTGCATGTTGAAGTGCATTTGAAACAATTCTTTTATCAGCTTGTAGTTCAAAGAAGAGGGGGATTACCAGAGGGAGGTGGTCCCAATAACTACCTGTTTTTAGAAAATGCAAACAAAAACATATTGTACTTCAATTCCATGTAACTTGGGGAGTACATTTAGTGAGAAATGAAAAATGATTCAGAATAACATCAAAATATATTCCAATGTGCTCCCTGCTCCCATTCACCAAAAAGATCTATCATATCTCCACAATTCAAGAGTAATTTTAAGATGTACCTGTCCCTTCTCCATAGCAACAGGGCAAAACCTTCTGGAAGGAAACAAGTAAGCACCACAGATATCAATTATCAAAAAACAGAGTCCTAAATTTTAATCATCCACTTCTACAAATAGGAATGTTTGCTGATAAAAAACCAATGAAATGCCATGGTCAAATGTGTCATTCCATCTGACCCAGCACAACATTACCAGATGTCTCAACAAAGGAATATTACTATGACCCGGGTGTTCTTTTCAAAGCTTTAGAAAGAAAATGAGTTATCTCCACTCCCAAAGCAGTTACAGGTCAGAAGCTTTATTTTTTGCAAAGTGTAGGCACCATATTATTCCTAGTTGTTTATGAGGCTCCAAGCTTAAGCAAACCCTTGATGCAGACTGTAAACTGAAGCCATGACTTTAGATTAGGTCCCCACTGAACTTTGCTGGTCATTTAGAAGATAATGGTATGAACTTTGTCTAACTTATCATTCATTTTATTGGACAACAATACCATTAGACAAACTTTGAAGAACAATCCTTAACCATTGTCCAGAGAAAATTCCCAACAGCAAACAACATACATTACCTACCCTTCCTGTGCAAACTTGTCAACTGTAAGTACGCAGCAGCTACAATACCAAGAATCCAAGAGAAAACAAATCAGCAGAAAGCAAAAAAATGCGAACAAAAGTGCTCCGCAAGCTTCCACTAAGTACTTAGGTAGACAGCCTGCCAACTGCCAATAAGCCACCAAGCAACCAGAAGCAACAATAAATTTCCGTTTTCCGTTCATCGGAACCCTGCAATCAAACTCAAGATAGCACCAGTGATCATGCCAACCTTGATCCCATCCACTTGCTCGCCGATTTGTTATCATCTGAATCCTCCTGAATCTTTGCCGGGCACCCCTTGATCTCATTTCGATACTGCCCACTGCCCATCACCCACCACCCGCCATCGACGACGTTGACGTCGACGCCTTACGTCTTGACTGAATAGCTTTGAATTTTACATTTTTTCTGTGCAGAACAGCCATCAACGCACCAGCCTCCAACTGCACCATCTATTACAAAGTAGACTGTCACCTAATTCAAGCGATAATCTACTTTGTTATCATTGATACAACATTATTTAAAGCAACAATAAACAGCAAGGATAAGCAGCAAGTACTGAATTCTCGGAGTGTCACAAAGTGGGACGAGAAAAAAATCACTTAGATGGACAGCTAGTTGACTGCATAGTTGCATAGAAGAAGTTCATAATGCGATAATTGTACTTCATCCAGCAGCAAATGAGTCGGCTTCGATAGCAGTTGGCTGGAGGCAGGTATCAGCTGGGGTTGGTGGCAGTACTGGGAAGCAAGTTTCCATTAGCAGGCAGCCATTGTCTCATTTCGGAGCTGATCCACAATTGAAACGATCCTCGGGAATCAAACCCGTCAAAGCCTGACCTTTTAAGATAAAACAATGGTCTCCAATCATCCACCAAGCTCTGGCAATACTTCTTCGGCAAACAGCAACATGAGTGGCTCTAGCAATGTCCAGCCTAGCGTTCAGCAATCTCAACAGCAATCGCAACAGTCGTCCCAGCAGCAATCTGCTCAATCTCAACAACAGACGCCACAGCAGCCACAGCAGCCTCAGCAACCACAGCAACCTCAATCATCAAAAAAGACGTCAGGATCAACATTACTGGGATCTGTAGCCTACGGGATGCTCCGTAAAACGCGAAGTAAAACCTACAATGCCCTCCGAGTTGGTCGATTGAACCAAACCTATGTCGAAAACGATGATACTAATGCTATGGGCGAAGAAGAAGGGGTGGAAGTTGTAGATGGTGGTGCAGGATATGAATATTCTCCTCAGTCGACTGTGACCGAAGAAGGACTCGCCATGCCTGGAACTACATCCAATTTGAACGGTGTACGTAACGTACTGGGAAGAGAATCACCAGGTTGGAATAGAAGATCAAATCAGTTATTTCGCTCGTTGGGATCTTTTGGGGGAGAGCGGCCTTTGGAGGAAGGGAGGGTATATGGTTCTAGACATTCGGGAAGCTACCAACAGAAAATGATGTCACAGCAACCCGGGCAGTGTCACAATGTTGGTTATACACACATGGATCAAACAGTGCGCAGTGTAGAATCGACTACTAGAAAGTTGGTCGTTTGTTGTGTCGTGTTTATTTTAGGAACCAAGATGCCAGAATGGGCAGCAGCGGTGAATAAATTGGTGGAATTTGCTCTTGTTGCTTGGTAAGTGATACCATACTTGCCATGAAATGTCATGTTGATTCACAGGATTTTTCACTTACTTTCGATTTTGAACGATATTGTGAATGTCATGATCGAATTTCAAGGGGGACTTGTCTGGTGATTATTGGATTAGATTGGTTGCAGAGCTTGAGGCAGGATACACATCCTGTTGCACCTGCTAATTTTCATGAGTGAGTTTGCTATGTAATTTCATTGCTGATGTTTTTGCAGGTGTTGCACTTTCCTTCTAATTGATCACTTTACACAATAAATGGTACCTAAGAGCGCCTAGGGATTCAGAAGTGCCCCTCGAAAATCTACAACCGATGGCAAAAATAGAATCTCCCCCGAAACCACCCAGTGTAGAACGAACAGCAGTATTAGATTTAAACCTCCAACGTAGCCAAAAACGAGTCCACGATGAAATAATTAGTTCCCTTGAGACGAGGCCACCCTCCAAAGTCATGAGAGAAAGTCCAACAGCATTACTCACCGCTCCCAAAATGTCCAAGATGAATGAACACCTTAAACACTTGTATATCATGACGGTCGGAACGGGTGAACGAGTCACTCCCAATTCCACTCCAATCAAAGTCGACAATGATCTATTTTCAGGAGATATGTTGATTATGATACGTACTCCAGAGGTAGATGAACCGGCGGCAGGGAACTCGGAGGGCTGTATTCCAAACAGCAGTGACAGTGCTAACAATAAGGATGATCCATTCGTATCATACTTCCGCAACAAACAACGCCGCTTCGAGTTTCAATGGCAATTCAAACTAAAGAGGATTCCAACAGGAGATGTATTTATGCGATGTGAAATTGATGAACCGATACAAATGGGGATGATTCAACGAGCCTTGGTGAATACGGCATTAAAGTTTGTGAAGAAAACGAATCAGGGCTTTAGTTATTCGATTTCAGATTCGTCGGATAATCCGTCGTTTTTGTCATTTCCCGTGGGGACGTCAATGGATAGGTTCAGTGCCACGAAGGCGGGGGAGGATATTCCTAGTTTAGGGGAGGAGGTGAAGGAAGATTCAGAAATGATGAAGAAGAGGAAGAAGGGGCAAAAGATTGAGTGGAGTATGGAAGCTACGTATACGATGGCACTCTGGGTGAGTATTGTTATCTTATCGTTGCCTTTTGTGTCTTCGAGAAGACCCCTAACTCTCATATTTCTGTTCTCATTATCCTTGAAATAATAACATTATCAGAGCGCCTACTTCGACTGGATCGATTGGCAAATATTGAATTTTCCTGGTATCCGTCCGTTTTCTGCTACCTCCGTGGCTGGATCCAACGCTATTCGAATGGCTCTCTACGAAGAATCCAGCACAGAAGACTCTAAATTGGACTTGGTGTTGGCGCTTGAAATATCAAATTCGCAAAAAGCATCACTCGGCAATGAAGCTCAAAAGTGGAAGTTGAATTACAAAGAGATTGAGCACAAAAGATTGATGGGAGTAGAAAAGGAAGCATTGGAAACTCCTGAATCCGAGGTTCCAGACCAGCCCAATTTAGACGCACCTTCGAATAATGAAGGACGTGTGCGCACAGACACTACTTCCGTGGAGGACGATGAAAACAATGAGGACGACATTGATGATATTTTCGATGGTGAAGACGGCTTTGAGGATCAAGATTATTCTGAACAAGTGCCATTGGAAGAGTCTTTGAAAGATATTGACACTGATCGCTTCGTAGCATCCGGTTCTCCCATTTTACTAAGAGAGGGGACAGGTCATTACGTTGCTAGTGGGGGTGGATTTGCTCTTCTCCAGAGTTCTCCTTCGTCTTTCATTGTTTTGGAGAAAATATTTCAATCTAAAAAGACATTCATGTCGGGAAAAGCTTGCCCGCCTACAATGATCATACGAAGCGGGGATGTAGTTCGTGTGAAATTATTGGAACAAACAGATGGGTCTATGAAACATGTGAAATACCTTTCTCTGCATAGAGGCTGGTGGCTCAAATGGTAAGTCTCTAGTACTGAGTTTGTATCGCAATGGCTCCGATGCACCTTAATATCTTTTCAACTTTTTTCTCAATTTCTTCATTCAGGTCGTCCAACAGACCAAAAAAGAATGGTTCATTCTACATTCGATGCGGCGGAGGAGCGGATGCCGGCAATTTCTTGACGATGGGTGATCCTTTCTGTCTCGAAGTAAGACGTTGGTCACACTATCTCGTAGGCGTTTGCTTGGAAAGCTCTGCAAAGTTTGGGGGGAGGTGCGTTCTGGTCTTGGTTTGTAGTCCCAAAGATCTAGTTTTCCGCTGTGTGATCACCTATTCTTACGTTTTTTTGTAAACTTCTTTCTATCTTTTGCTTTCTTCTTTTGTTAAAAGAATGCTTGGAATTTACAAAACTGGTAAATCTGCAAACGACAATGAAGTTGGGGACATGAAAGAGGAAGATGAACCTATACAAGATAACGACGACGACACTTTTGATTTCCCAGTCGATAAAAACAGGCTCGATCGAATGATGCCATTGCTGTTGTGTGCAGAAGCCATGCAACAATCTAATGTGAATTCCTCCCCAGTTTCAAGTCCCAAACGCAGGTCTTCGACAATTGCAAAGTATTCAATCGAGAGCGTAGCAGCATCTGCAGAACCTGAAAATCACCCCCAAAAACATTCTCACGAGTTAGATGTACCCGCCTGGATTGAAATGATGAACAGAAATAAAAGGACAAAGCAAATAGTTTATGCTGTCCGAGTCCGTGACATCTCTCGAAAACAAAGCAGTTCGATTTCTTCGGATGGATCAACTGCCGAATCAAAATCTAATCTAGTTCAAGCACCTAACGAGGCTGCGAATGTAGAAGGCAACGATGTTGCTGAAGCACGGGCAATGACCACATCCCAGCACAAGAAACAATATGCCAGCGAGACCAATGATACCATGTTTGTGAAACTACGAACTGGAAGGGACTTAGCACCTCTGCTCCGCCTACGCCCAGAATTCAAGCGGACTCTTTCCCCTGAAAATACTAGTTTTGATTTTTCGAATCAGGATCCATCGCATGATACTGATTCATCAAGTTCAAGTAGTGACGACTCGGATAGTGATGACGAACCGTCTGACTTTTTAATTGAGGGGCCAAACCATACAGAAGAAAATGAAAATTTTATCGATGAGCTCGAAGAAGATGCGGATAATGAAATGTTGGATGAGAACTCAGTGGAAAAATCAAACCGCGCTGGTGAAAATAACAACGAATCGGCTGAATCGAGCGAAACAGGTGTTGAGGTCGAATGTGAGGATGTTTCTCAATTGGCAAATGACATCACAGGGGTTGACAACATTTCCACAACTACCAGTGACAAACTAAAGAGAATGGGAAGACTAAAGGCTATGAAAAGGTCGACTTCTGATGCTGCTGATTGCGCAACATCAGATCATAGAACCTCTTTGCTAGACAAGGATGACAAGGCGTTTCGTAGCACGCGAAGTTTATCCGTTGACAAACCTAAACGTGGAAGTGTGACCCGTGATGTAAACCTCCCCCCATTGTCTGACTTGATTTCTTCGACTCCAAAATCAGACCAGGGCCAAGACGCAGCATGGAGTGAATTGGATGACAGTAGCAAGCCTTACTTGGAACCATTCGAGGATTCAAAAAAGAAGAATCGAATAAAGCATGCTGCGGTTTTTGGTCGCGTAGCCAAAACAGTTAAATCAAGCACTGTGGTGACAGGCAAACAAGTTATCAAACATAGCAAAAAAGTAGGAAAAGGGACAGTAAGTGCTGGAAAGGCCGCAGGGAGAGCAGGTAGAGCAATTCCATCGTCTGTTGTGTACTCTTACAAACCACCAAAATCCAATCAGGTAGGATTCAGAATGAATTATTTTCTTCGATAGCTGCATTTAGAATTTTCAAATCTTACTTTATTTGTTGTTCAATATATTTTGTTTGACGAATTGCAACTCGCACCAAAAGCCCCGAAGCAAAGTTAGGAAGGGCGGATCAAACTCGAAGTCAGATGTTGTTGCAGTGAACAGAGTGATAAAAAGTATGAAAGGACTTGGTGGCTTTTCGCCTACATTTGTTCCTCCAAGTGGCCAGCTTCTCTCAACTGATCTTAGTTGTAGAAAAGTTTCACAGATTCTATCAGAGGTTTCAACCCAAGATTCTTCCCTTTTCATCAATGCTGTTTCATCCTCCATTGTCAAAACCAACACCTCTCAAGATTTAGCTTTTCTTCGTGGAAGTTCTGCAGAACTTGGAGTTATCCCTCTGAAGCCTGTCGACGGCAAAGATGATTTTGATTGCATCATTGCACGATGTATTTGGGATGGTTTCTGGAGAGAGGAAGTCTGTGTGCTCTACCCGAATGCTCATCATCTTGCATTTTATCAACCTCTGGAGAAAAATCCAAGCCTCGTGGTCAGTTTTGAAGAAATCATTTCTGTTAGGAAATGCGATCATTCAGAAGCAAGCCCTCTCCCTGGATTTCAATTGTTGACGATTGACACTCCGTGGAAGTGTCATTATATGGCGTTCTTGGATGAAGATGGCAGGGAAGAATTCTTGACGAGAATCAACAACGCTCTCTTTTACTCGAAGAGCGTAGATCAAACCAAAGTTTCTAGTAAAAAAGGTGACAAGGACTACAGGCATGCCCAAGAGTGGGAGAGCTATCAGATGTCTCTTGAAGCGTCATTGACAGGAAGTAACGGGAAATGGGCACTTGTTACGACAGGAAAGAAGGCAAAACAAAAGAAACAACGACGGATTTTAAACAGCAGACGAATGACATTTGACTTGATTCCAATAATTGAGCCTCGAAAGACCGAGTCTCAGAAAAGCCATGCACAAGACAAAGTTGCGCAATTCGTAGAAAACTTATTGAAATTGGCACTATCATTTTCTCCAGATGCACTAAACTCAACTCAAGAAGAATTTATCAAGTTTCTCGATGAGGCGAGTAGGCTTCGATCTCTGCCGTTGCATGAAATTAATCTTTTCAGCAGGGAAGCTTTCTGCATTTTCGTGAATTTGTACCACTGTCTGCTTCAACATGCACTCCTTCTGGCAGTTGATGGAATACCCAACAAGGTATTGTTTATATGAGCCTCATTTACATTTCATTGCTTTTTCTTGGTTAATGTACATCTAATTATGTATGATCCATTAATTCCGTCCATCAGCGGTCTGTGACTCATTTTAAGCGTTGCTCGTGCTACGAAATCGGAGGTGATGTTTTCTCTCTTTCTGAACTGGAATGTAAGTGTCGTCAACGACCGCCTTGAGGGTTTGGCTCCTTATATTTCATTCTCAACTAACGTTCTCGTTTTGCTGATCTGTCTCAGGCTATGTGATCAGAGGTAAAACTAGTAAAGCCATTCACCCTAAGCCCCCATTTGTAGAGGGGCCGAAAAAATCGAGATTATATCAGCAGTATGCGCTCGGCGCAACTGACTTCCGAATCAACTTTGTGTTGGTGAGCTAATTTATGACAAGATAAAGATATTGCTGTGCGAGGAAATCACATTCATCTCATGATTTCTTTCTCTACTTTCTTCAGAATAATGGAGACATGGCGTATCCACAACAGGTCCCCGTACTTCAGTACCAGAATATGGATGATCAAATTGGTAAATGGTCCTGAACAATTTTTGTTTCCTTCAATGAATGCATTCTAAATATCAATTTTTTGCCTTGATGTTTTCAGATGCAGCCTCACGTGAATTTTTGAGAAACCAGGTCAAGATTGACACAAGGAAGAGATCTGTGTTTTTGCCCAAAGCATGTGATTTTTTCCGCAATGATTTCGGAATGGGCGATGGGCTTGTTTGCTTGTCACAGTGTCTCAAATATCTGGACATTGATTCTCAGTTGACAATTGCTGCAATGTTGGACGATGGGGCCGGTCCAGTTGCTGTTAAATTTTTACCTCCGTGTGAAAAGTTTCATACAAATTTGACTTTGCTGATGGAAAAATCAGAATTTTAGTAGAATGGCTTAAACTCTACTATTAAATTTGTGTTTAAATGTTCCGCACATTTTCTGAGCCGGTTTCTTATTAGGTTTAAAGTAATCATGCAGGATCGCATCGATTTTTATTTTTGAACCCAAGAATTGGTTTAGAAATGCTGGCCCTTGACAGAACGGAGTAGGTCTTCTTTTTGGTCATCTTGTAGTGGGCTGGTCTCATCTAGCATTGTGATTGTAGGTCTTTTTGAGGGTCACATCTTGTGAAGGACGCACTTGGTTGTTCGTCCCACAAGGTAATACGATGGGCTTATCTTAACTTTTGTCAATTGATTTTCAATTTCTAGCTGTCGAGGTCACTCCGCACTGCGTTAGCAATGTTAAGAACTCAACATTTTATTAAAAAATCTTTGACTTTTTTGAACAGAACATTGCCACTGTTATACCCATTATATGAGCTAGCCCTCCAACACAATAAACCTAATTGAAAATCTCAAAAGCACAACACACTAAACGAAGAAGACACCGTAAAAAGCCTAATGTCGCATGATATTTCAACGCTCTTCTTCCATTCATTTGCAACTAATCCTTTGGCCCACATACATCCAGCAGATGATTACCAAGGATTTTTGCGGGCCTCTATTGTTTTCTGATTGAATTTTTTGTTTGACAGTAGCTGACTCTGGTTGGAGATGATACGAAAGAAAGTGTCAAACAGTCTTCGCACCATTAACCAATTAGAACATTATTATCAGCACTGCACAATATCCGGCAAAATCTCTATCTTCTATATTCAAAGGCACAGCATTTTTCTAACATGAGAAAACAATAAAGTAAATAAGCAACGGAGGCATTTCTCTAGAGTAATCAAATTCTTGGAGCTCAGTGACATGAAAAAGGACCTTTCTGATGCTGCCAATCAACCTCAATCGAACCTATGGCACCAATCAATCCAACAACTAGAAAAATGGTAGAAAATACCACCAATGCAAAGGAATATTTGCTATGGAGGGTGGGGAAGAAGAGAGGCACTCCTTGCATTCTCCGATAGAAAATGGCCGGAAGTAGGAGGGTCAGAGGAATACTCGTTAGAGCTCCACAAAGTGCAACCAAATCCTGACGACAGAAAGCAAGCAGCATCAGTGTGAGGACCCATACACTTCCTAGAATCCAACCAGCAAATCACAGAAACACCGCAATAAAAACCGATGTCCTCACCTTAAAAAACGGGATGGCATTCGCCACAAAATACGAACTAACCGCCACACACCCCGTCAAAACCCCCCACCTCAACCTATCCCTCCCATCCAACCCCCCCCACTTCACTCTATGCCCCACAACCCGATCTACACTCGAACAAAACGCCTGGGAATTAATCGCATAACTCACCGCCACGTGCACCCACAGTAAAAACCCCGCCACTCGCCTCCCCAACCCCGGGGGAATGGCATCGAATAAAAATGAGGGGGGGTTGGGACCAGCGAGGAGACAGACGGCAGTGTAGGCGAGGCCGTAGAGGGTGAGGGATATGGAGAGGGAGCCCGGTGCAGCCTGCGTTCGATCGGCCATTTCGTGGCGGATGTTGAGGAAGAGTTTTTGGGAGCCTACGGCGAAGCCTATGGCGGCGAGGGAGGACATTTTGGCGAGGTTTGCTTCGGTGGTTGTGGGCGTGGGTGTGGGTGAGGATATTGACGCGTCTGTATTTGCGTTATCCGATCCCCGCAAGGCATGTAGGCACTGCAGAACGACCACTAACAATGCCAGTAAACTGACGGCACTCACGCCTCGTCCAAGATTCGCCATGGTTCTCAATTGGCTCAAGGCAAACATTAGCGTGGATGCCATGATTCCCGCTGTAGGTAAGCATAAATTGTCCTCTCCTGCCATGGCAGATACAGCATGGGACATGACAAGGATGTAATTTCCGAGAACTAGAAATAAATTGGTGTAGTAAATGGAGAGGACAATTTTGGTGAAGGGGTGATCGTAGGTTATGGGCCTATGTCCATGGTGATGTTCGTGTTGATGTCGATGCTCCATTTTTGCAACTGCGGCATCCACATCCTCTTCTGCCGTTGATTCAGAAATGGTGGGAAGAATTGGTGCATCGAATAACATGGAAGTCATACCGACAAAGTCAAATGTTGCTGTGTCGGAATGGTGGTGATGATGCAAATGTGGGTCGAAGGGATCATCTTCGTTCCATTCTTGCATTGATTCCTTTGGTTTGTGATTGATGCTGTCATCGTTGACATCAACCACCACCCCTAACGGTCCACCATCGGTTTGAGTACCTGGAGCAGCCGTTGACAGAGAAGATTCCACTTCATCTACGCTGGAATATCCCTTATTTTTTCGTTTGACTAGAACCTTTTTCCCTTCTGCCTGCGATATATCATTCATATTTTCTTCGCTTACACCCTCATCTCCCATTGTATTGATTCTACCATTCTCTCCTCCATCATTCCTGCCACCTCCTTTCTTCTTTTGAATCACTATACTATGTCCCAATATTTGTTCTTCTACGTATTGAGCGCACCATCCTAAAATTGTACCAGCGAATAAATTCACAGGTAAATTGAATATTAGGAATCCAATTCCCAGTCCTGTTCCCAGTGTCTGAAGTGCAAGGTGGCATCAGTTCAGAGTGCAAAGGATGAACCAAGAGAGAACCCAATATATTTAGGAATAAGAAATCATGAGGACAGTGTTAAGTACAAAATGTGGACAATGATAAACGCAAAGAAATTCAAATTTACACATGACCGAGACGCAAGATCAACAATATATTCCATCAAAATGAAAAAAATCACACGCAAAACCTAGATTTACCGTCAAAAATTCAAAACCAAACATCGAATCCAACAAAAAATTCAACGTGGGAAAGGGAACACACATTGATCTACCTTGACATCCGCCGGAAGAGCCAAAATACCCGTCCCCATACAATCCGCCGTCAACAAAATAGCTCCCGACAGTAGCGTCAAATCATTCGAAGAAGGATCGTGATAGCTCGACGATTGAGAGGTGCAAGTGGTCACCGATGCCTGGGATCGTTGGGAGGATGCAAAGTCATGTTTTGGTGGTGATGTTGCCGGGGATGGGGGCTGGATTGACATGTGGTACGTTGGGGTTGGTTCATTGCTGCTCATTTTGAAATGATTCTGTTTGGATATGATTTGAGTTCAAACTGGTCAAGTTTTATTGGTGTTGATTTTTTTTATGAGCCAAGAAAGATGGTGAAGAATGAATATTTCTGTCAGCTTGGTATTGTACAATAGTTGACAGATGGTTGCTCCTCTAACTTCTAGCTACACGCTTTTGGATGATGGAAGAGTATTTGCAATAGGACCAGTGATTGCCATCCGTCCAAAGGTTGCTATTGTACAGTGGTTTGATAGAGTTTGATGGTCGGTATCGTCGTTGACGACGTTGTTCATTCGTGATGGACGGAGTAGGACGGAGTGTGGATCAACAATGGACCATCTAGATCAAGCCGCTGGCTGAAATCTCTACCTGTGTCATTGCCTCTTAGAATCAATGGGGTGCATTTGCAAAAGATTTTTCTGCGCACAAGGTTCTCGTTGGCGGAGTGATCCGAAAGTATCTTGGCGCCGGGCGGCAGCGGCAGCGTCGTCCTCTGGCGTCGTCGTTGATCGTTGGTCGATTGTCGATTGTTGATGGGAAATGGGAACCAGTGGGAACACGAACTTCTAGAAAACGTGCCATGTGATTTTATTCTTTATTTACGTGCCTTTTTCTTTGACTGACGTATGCTGGCCGGGCTCGCGGAGCCGGACCAACAGTGGTACAATACTTATTGTAGATAGTACTAGTAGGGTATTGTACCTAAAGCTAAGTAGAGGGCAAAAAATAATAAACTACCTAGGGTATTTTAGGTAGAGTAAGTAAAATGCCATATTGTACTTTGTCACTTTGCAATGTAATGTTGATAATATTTATCTGAGATAAAAAATAGCGATGAAAACATGAGGAATGGTGGGATTCTGGGCAAATTTTCAAAGTTTAAAACAAAAGGAAAATGAACACACACTTGTATCCACATGGAACCAAGTTTCTAATCCAATTCTGATAGTTCCTGAATGTTTAAACATCAGTTTTGGGAGTTTTGTGATGAAGAAAACACCATACAACACTGAATTAATTTCTGCATCATATGGTGATTTTTGTGACCAGATTCCCACTACACATTTTTTAAAAATTAGGAAAGTCTGGATTTTGCCTATCCAGTGATATCACACTTGGATGCACTTAGGTTTGAAGTCCCCCCTGCATGATGGAAGGGGCAAGAGATACCTGACTTTTTTGTTTGTTGTTTCACAATTAAAATAGTGTGTATCCAAAAAAAAGCCCTCAGAAGGACTCTGCCATACAAGTGCAAAAATTAATTTCAAGGTTAATGACAATGGCTTGGTACCCAAGATTTTTTGAAGGATACATACACACTGGGTACTACTTTTCTAACAAAGTCATGGGTACATACATGGTGGTTACCACAATTTCCCCCTATTTTTCAGTTACTGTGTATGATTATTGGGTACACTTTAGGTATTTTTTGTGTAGCATCTTTTTTCTCACTCACAATGCTTTTTTGCACACACCACACACATCTCAATTTTTTGCAACTTTTTATAAGCTATCATTAATGCTAATACCATTAGAATGTACAAAATTATTTCCATGCATAGAAATCCAAAGCAATAACAAGGCAAGATTATCATGGTGGATGTGATTGATATGTTTGAAAATATGGGACTTTTCAAACAGATTGATTTTGAGATGGATGCTAATAAAAGTTTTTATTTTTCTTAGTTAAAGTACTGATGCATATTGTATTTGCTTACTCATTGAATACTAATGAACAATGATTGCCTATACAAAATGCACCATATGCTGACAATGCTTGATCCTTGGACTGATAACAGAATTTTTTGATAGCCCACACTTACAATACATGAGATTTAACTTTATATTTTGCACCCAACTGATAATCATTCAAAATTGAGTCTGATGTATTGCCTACAATTATCACTATTTAATGTGATATGGTATTTGTCAGCTGTTTTTTGTCCTTCAATGTTAATATTAGTGATTTACTACACAGCAATTTAAGTACAAAAACAAAGTGCCCATTTTTGAAATGCCCAATGTTATAAGCAATGGTTAGATACATAAAGTCATACACCCATTTCAAATCAGTTATGGATATGGGTACTGGTTATACCCAAAATGTACCTTAAAGACAAAATGCCCAGTACCCATGGTTACATTGTTTTGGGTAAACCAAATGATGCCTGTAGGTTTATGACCAATGTAATATATTTTTTAATTTTGATCTACATGCTTTTGCTAGAATATACTTGTCCAAAATAATAACATGGGTAATTTTGACAGAAAAATATCATCACTGACACATCTTGTTGATAACTATTAATCATACATACAATGTCAGGCCCTCCCCCAAAGCCTTTCATAAGATATACCAAACAGGATCATAACCTACCACAACCATAGGGGCTTTTATCTTACCCAAAAATTCAGAAGCTGTCATTTGTAACAGACTTCTTTTGAATCTCAAGTAAAAAGAATACATACTCCAGAAGCAACAAAAGATACATATCACTGTAAAATGTGAGTCCAGATTTCTTTTTTGTCTTCAATAGTTCCTATTGTATTTATTTGTTGCCAATGATGAACACCAAAAAGTTGACCATTCTAATAGGACTTTTACAGTAAAGCACAGATGAGCACATGATCTCTAGCTAACAATATTATTTGGTTGTCATTGAGAAAATAGCAGTCTCATTTAGTATGACAATAACTAAACACTGTCACCCACTTCCTCCCTGGAATAATAAAATTCATGTGTCAATCTCAGGAAAACAGAAAAAGAATTTCACAAATCCATATTTTGTATGTTCATGCCATAGAACAATTTTTGCTATGAAGAAGTACTTGTTTTTAGCTTGATGATAGTATTTGTATTTTAAAATTTATTGGCACTTCCTATGCTCTCTTCTATATAGATCAAGATGCTACAATATTTTTCCTTTTTTGTATGGACTCTTGCATGAAATAGAAGGATAATGCTGAAACATTGAAATTACTGCCACAGAAGGTTGATTGGTTGGTATCTTCTAAGTTTCCTTTGCTTGAAACCACCAATCTCTTGGCATCTTTTTAAATCATATTTGTATCAATAACAATTTTTCTAAAATTCAACAATCCTGTTTTGTATGACCTGATGGAAAACATTTTATATCTATGAACATTATGAAGTTCCTCAGTAGGCTCAGATTAAAGTTTTTAAGATGAACCAAAAACCACTGAAGAGAGATAATTTATTCATAAATTGAAATTTAAATGCACATAATATATCAATTCAAAAGAAATTTTGACATGATGTTTTCAGCAACATTTTATAAGGCTAATAGCATGTTGCTCTTTTAATTGAAGAGAAAAAGTTGGTATCCAAGAAAGTTTTGGCAATGTTGGCTTGGACAATTCATTGAACCTCCTTGGCATGCAGAAGTGATAACCGTATCAATCTTTGATTGTTATCTATCTCCTTTTCAATGTACATAATTTTATTATTTGCAATCAAACTGTTGTTGTTTATTGAATTCAAAAATTATCTCATAATAATAAATAGATTTAGAAAATCTTTAATTTTTTTGGATTTATTACATGGTAATGCTGTGATAACTATGCTGAATAATCTGGTATTCTCATGGTTGCATGTTTCCCTATGAATCACTACAAAACTACAAAATGTTGAAAAAATAGCACAAACAATATATTTTGTATTCTTTTTAATTTGAAGAACAAAAAATATCAATTATTGTTAGTTTGTAATTAAGAGTAAAATTTCATCCCATATTTTCAGCATCAATGTTTGATTTATTGAAAATGATTTTTTTCCATTAGTTAATAGAATATCTACAAATATATTCCAAAAATTTGGGGCTTAGCAAAAGAGAAACTTTTGCATGCAAATACTAGGATGGCTTAAAAATTAATGCACTTAAAAATGGTGTTGTCTGTTGATCTATTTTGATAGAATAATTGAATATCAATGGCATGTTTTAACCTATTATTTGTAATAGAGAGGCAATTATTTGAGAATCAATACAACTGTTCCTAATTAAGTTTTACATTTTTCAGTTTTGCATTCTGTACAGGTGAAAGAATTGGTGATTAATTTGTCATTTATTTCAATCTTCAAACAAAATGAACTGAAAATCTTGATTTATGATAAAATACAATCAAATATTAAGAACAACATGTCTTAATTAATTTTTTTTCAATTGTTCTAACCAACTTTGATCTGTGCTGAGTTTTATTTGATGTTATTGATGATGGTGTCTTAGTTGTGATGTATGAAAATCAGCAAGCTTTTCTATCCAATGATAGTTTTTCCATTTTATTTTTCCTTGGTTAGGTTTAAGTCCTTTTCAAGAACTTCTAGTTGTTTATTTTTATGTAGCATATGGAATTTATTTGACCTTGTTAGTTGTTATTGGGACTACATTGAATTGAGAGTAGACAACAACCAAGACAATGACTTCAAATTGAAAAAATATGAAATAAAACCACAGGGTATGTTAGACAGAATCATGGTAAATCATTTGACAAATGAATTGGTTACCTAAAATTATCACACCAAACTATGGCAAAAGCAATGTCATCAGCAGTGGTATCAAAAGGATGATGACATGCCAGTGGTGATAGCTACATGTTGACATGACATTGTCTTCTTACTTCAATAATTGCTGAAAGAATCATAATGAGTTCAATTTGATTTTTTTTGGAAGGGGTGAAAAATGAAATAAATAAAAAGATAGAATAGGTAACATGAAGGAAGTTTGAAGGAAGAAGTAGCTTACAATACATTATCAGTGATTTATCAGGCTAACTTCCCCATATTGGTTGTCATGTTATGTTTAATACTAATAACACAATTGATTGGCAATTTTAGCACTAAGTTACACCTGTCTAAACTCATATTTTGTTCAGCCATCTGAAAAATGATGTAAACAAAGTTGAAACAATCCTGTGATGAAACAAATGTTTACAAGATGTAGGGATAGAATATATAACATGAATTAAAATTCATTTCACACTGTAAAGACTATATGTTGGAGATTCTAGGGGTATTATTATTTGGGCTTTTCATGATGTAATTAGCCCTGTTTTTTTTTGTTCCCTTTTCGTTCTCAACAAACCCTATCTTTTTATCCTAGATATTATTACATTCCAAACTTACATTTTTACACAACATACAGTCAGCTGAATGAATGACGTTGAACGAATAACTTGCCTTTTTCCACCCGTTGCTCCATTATCCCAAGAAATCCGCCACCATGAACCGAATCCTCTCATTCCTCGTCCTCATCGGGGCAGCCCCATCACTCACACAGGCCTTCGCCCCTTCCTCCTCCCTCCACCACGTCACCTCCATCGCCCAATCCACCCCCCAAACCACCCAAATCAACTTCCTCAACGAACCATCCTCACTCCTCTCCCGCGCATCCTCCTCCACCTCCCTCTCAGAACGAAAATGGAACTTCAACTCCGGCCGTGGACCCTTCGGAATGAAGAAAAACGCTGAAATTTGGAATGGCCGCGTGGCTCAAATGGCCTTTGTCGTGGTTCTTCTCCAAGAGCTCATTACTGGAAAGGGTGTGGTCGCTGGAATACAGGAGGGGGATGCAGTGGGGTTGGCGTTTTTGGGACTTTTCGTGGCGTCAGTTTTGGGACTGACTGCGTTTTTGGCGGCCAAGGGTGATGAGAGCGATATTGTTTTTTAAGTTTGGGGGGTAGGTTTGGGAGTTTTGGGACGGCCATCTGGTGAATGCGTCGTGTTCGGTCATCGGTCGTGATTGATGAAGGAAATCACTCGGGGAATATGACATTCTATACTTATAAACAAGGAAGCTGTCACCTTGTTGTGACGTTATCCAACTTTTGGTCGGCGATCAAAAATCTGAGGGCTCTGTTAGTTGGATGAGAAGTGCTTGTGGTCGTCACGAGTTGCTGACTTTTTTCTTGAAAATTAGTACTTAAGAAATGGAGGTGCTTTTGTACAGCAAAAATTAAAAAACCTACTTTCAATCCAAATGCTAAACAGAATAACAAATGAACCATGCTGAAAAAATCATTCAAAATCATTCATTAACCATTAATTCAAACACAGAGACGTGAGATTTTCGGTGTTTATTTCGGTTTCTGTTGTTTTTGGTCATCTCGTTGCCCTCTCAATGCATAGTTGCTGGTGGTAGAGACTGGTGATTGTTCAATTCAAGTGCTGTAGAAAGTAAACAAGCTGTCTGTGGGGGCAGCAGCAGAGGCATATCTCATGCAACTATCAGCAAGCGCCACCTAGAGGATATCTTGGCTAAATCCTGATAGACAGCTAGCTGTTGATGATGTACCTACTATCCAGTGCATCATTATTTGATTAACAATGATCAGCAATTGTCAATAAACAATTATGGTACTTACTTGAGTGATTTTTGATTCTTTTTACAAGGATGTCACATCAATAATTAACCAAATAAAGTCAAGACCGGAAACTGGAACATTTATTTTATACACAATTGAACATAGTCACTTCTCCAAAACTGAAATATACCCAACGCTCCCCCAAACACTCGGATTATCAACCTCCATCCTATCCAACAACCTCCAACCATCCCCCGGATTCAATGCCCTATCCGTCGTAATAGCCACACACCCGCTACAACATTTGTCCGCCAATGTTTTTGACCACTTCGGAGAAAGAATCATGGCTTGCAAATCCGGATCGAAGGGTTGACTGGAGTCCGTTTCCCATACGGTAGAATAGGCGAATAGGAGTGAGGAATTGGATAATAACGATTGTATGGTTTGTTCGCACGTTTCATGATTTGTACTTTCCTCAGCAGAGGATTTTGTGTGAGAAAAGAATGGAACTTCCACGAGGAGAGCATTCCCATTGTGAAATGCAATCTGTGATGACGTTGGTTCCATTTGTTCCATACCCTCGTCCTCCGGCGACGAGAAGCAGAAGCAGCCATTTGCCACCCCCCTTTCCAACGAGTTCACCGCCAATGAATGAAGCTGTGTTCCAATTTCAATTCCATGGACATCCCATTGACCCAAGTGCGGATCATTTGTGCTATCGCTGTCCCCCAATGTCCCTCCCCGTGTAAGTGCGGCGTAAAGCACTAAACGACCACACCCCGCCCCGCGATCAATCATTATTGGATTCTTCTCAAAATTCCCTCCCTCATCCATCTTCCTCCCCTCCCACATCTTCCCCCTTTCATCAATCTCCCTCCTCTCCCTCCTCAACTCCAAAGCCCGATCCACCAACAAATCAAAACTCCCAAAAGGAAATTCCCCATAGGTAAATTCGCTCCGTGGATCATCATTCGTAATCGCTTGTGATTTGGTATCGAAGGAAGTTGAGGAAGGATCAGTGCCACCAGTACCGTAGTAGGCTTCCATTCCGGCGGTGGATCGATCTCGTTCTTCGGTGGGAGGACAGAGTATTTGGGAGACTAGAGTTTGCGCGGTGGGACGGTCGTGCATGTTTTGTTTTTGGGTGGGGTTCAGGTATGCTTTGACTGTTTGTGAGGTTGTTGTCGTAGTTGGGTTCGTATCATGTGATTTTGATGAGTAAATTCTAAGTGAACGGGGAAAATAAAAATTTATTCTGGAAAACATTGAAGTATTTCTTGGATTTGTAACTTCGTGCCTTCTTGAGAAGATTGGTAGTCTTTGTGGTCTTTTCCGAATATGAAAATTTTCATCCGATTTGTTTGCGACGAACGCTCCATGAGAAGAAACCCCCATTCTTGAAAACGAATAATGAGATTTTGTGGCATGGATCTGTCCATGGGGAAGTGAAAGTAGAATCAGTAGAAACGAACCAAATGCAAATTTCAGCAATGGTGCTGTCTTAAAGAACGCTATCGGTGCCATGATAACTGGAATAGGATGTTTCGCCTCAGTAGACACGGAAATTAGATAATCTCTGGTCTCGCGTCTTCTCGAGTCTATCAGGGGCCAACAGGGGCCAACGCAAGATGGAAGAAGCCAATTCAGCCTTGGATCTAAAAATATCAGAGTCTGGGAACAAGAAATAGTGTCTTATCTTATTTAGCACGGTTTTTCTAAGACGTTATGTTGTTATGTTGTTAGTTATGTCTTTATCTGTTAGTGCTGCTCTGAGAATTATTGATGATGGCATCTCTATCTGCTATGTCGCATCATGGCAAGTATTGTACAATATGGTAGTATACCATACCATCAAAAATTAGTACCTACGAGACGATCCAGTTCCAACGCCCTGAGCTCCAGCGCCCATTCCAGCGCCCACTTTTTTCAGCACAATCCAAAACAATCAGTATTCTTGCACACCTTCTTATTTTATTCAACCATTTTTATATCATCCGTTCAAGGACAGACCACAAACCCTTCTTTATTTTTTTCAATAATGCACACATACATGTGCATAGAAATGCAATTGCTACCACATCATATGTACATTCTACACTATTATATTATCATAGAGGTTTATAATAATACTCCTATTATTATGTTGTCGAATACCAGCAAGGTAGGTAGTTAGGTATATAAGGTATGGTACCATCCATACCTTATTATGTGCACAGTGCAAGGTAATGATGATGTAAGTAGATACTTATGTAAGATATGGTACTATTAATAGAGCATGCACACGCCAAAGTGACAAATATTATATCAACAAAAAAGGCAATAGTAAAAATCACTAGATAATTTTGGTCTTAATGAAATAAAAACAAAAACATTTGACTAGCACAAAATGCTAGTAAAAATGGCTAGCACCAAACACTAAATAATTAATTGATTGCACAATAACAGAAGTACCTACCATTGTGGCATCACTCTCAATACTCTTGAATTGGTTAGCCATTTTTGATGGGAATCTCATTCCAATTTTCTTTAAGAGCTAGCTTAAATATTGATTAATATGAGTACTTTTGATTATTAGAAATTTTTTGGTAAAATGAAGATACTTGTTTTGGGTGGAGTTAGTTTTGCAGGGTGATTGGTTGGCATTGAACCAACCATGTACTCTCTGACACCACAAGCCCAGAGATTCACACAACATAAATTCAATCCAATCAGCTTGCATTTGGATTTTCATTGCATGCGATGGTTCATTTTTGAATTTTTATTGCCACCCCCTGATTGGTCTGATCAAGCTTGTCTCCTCTCCATCTTCATTGAGAAGCTTGTCTCCATCACATTGTCTTTGACAAGCCTCGTCTTTGTTGTCTTTGTACTAGACGAGCTCCATCATCCTTGTCCGAGCAAACTCATCTCCATTGTCATTGTCCAAGCAAGCTTGTCTCCATTGTCATTGTCCAAGAGAGCTTGTCTCCATTTTCCTCAACAAGATCATCTCCATTGCTATTGTCTTTGACAAGCTCTCTATTGTCCTCGTCCTCCATCTCCATCAACGGGATCGTCAAGATTGCCTCCATCAGCATCATCTCCATCATCCTCCTCATTGACAAGCTCACCCCTTCATCGCCAATCTCCATCAAGCTTGTCTCCATCATCATCCTCCTCAACAAGCTTGTCTATGTCATCCATGTCATCAACAATGCCGCGATCACTGGATAAGGTGATATGGTGACGGATATTGGGTTTTTGATGGGGGGATAAGGGGATGATGCGTGGGCAGAGAGATCCGTTCGTCAGAGCAAGCGGAGTGGTGGCATTGCGTAAAACACTGGCCACTGCCATTAGTAAGTGATAATGGTGCTGTAAAATGGGGGGTTTATGTTTGGGTTCAAAAAGTAGGTCTTAAATTTTGGGGACAACAATGATTTAGATTGTTTTAATGTTGAATTTAGATAATTTTATTTTTGGACCAAAAAATGATGTGACTGTTTGAAGTGGAAAAAATAATAAAAATGAGGAATGTGTATGTAGAATTTATACTGTTTACAAAAAATATACCATGACCTACTGGGCGCTGGAATGGGCGCTGGAGCTCAGGGCGCGGGCATTGTAACCACACTGAAGTATAGAGTGAAAGAGGTGGTGTGTTTTGGAAGCATTAGGCCATATAAGTTTTTTAGTTTTTAAATTCTAAAATTGTTACTACTGGATTGTAGCTGCTATGTACCAAAGATATTTTTATAAGCCCTTTTATAGTTGGAGTAGACTATGCGCCTGCCACGTCTTTCATTCTGGGGTCTGGGTGTGGTAAGGGAGCCAGACTACTCAGAAGTGCCATTTTTCCAATATCGCCACCACCAACACAACCATCAACGCCCCATGTCCAGGCAAATCAAATCACCGCTGAACCATCTCCCCAATGCACCCAATGAAGTCAATAACAACCCCTGTGTCCAGCCACTGCTACTGCTTCACGGTGCTAGTTCTCATTGCAACCGGCTCTACATCCACCAACATGCTGGATCTTGATTTTTTCTGGACAACGAATCCCAGTGAGATTCAAATCCCTTCCATTGTTGACATCCCAAGGGTAATCGAGATGCCAACAACCGTGCTCAAATGTGCCTACCATATCCCAGTCAAAGCAATTGTGCCTTTTATGTTTATACTTCATTTCATTTGTAGTATATTTTCAAGAATGACGCGTGTCAAATTGCCAATGTCTTCACCACTCCTGGACCCCCAGGGGCATGGATTCATTCAGACATCAGACCACTCAATCAAAACAGCCATCGCCTAAATAAAAGTGACTCCATCACAAAATCATCCCTAGAT
>JALLOT010000227.1:0-23365 GCA_036939595.1 Thalassiosira livingstoniorum | reverse complement strand
ATCCTTCTGGAAGGATATATCCTTCCAGAAGGAGGTACTGGCCTCTAGACACTAGTAGGATTTTTTGTCATTAATGTTGCAAGAATTTCTTCCAAATTTTGTATATGTAGATACAAGTATTATGTACGTAAATTTACCTATATCCTTTTCTTAATATTAGTGCAGCATTGCTTGATTTGGTTCATTTAAGGTTGTTTGATTTTTGTCCGTGATTTTTACATAGCAGTGTCATATAAAACATGGAACATAATCAAAAGGGTAACAAAAGTCTGTCATCCATAAATGTGAGGCAAAAATATGT
Source organism: Thalassiosira livingstoniorum (assembly GCA_036939595.1). NCBI lineage: Eukaryota > Bacillariophyta > Thalassiosirophyceae > Thalassiosirales > Thalassiosiraceae > Thalassiosira > Thalassiosira livingstoniorum. The sequence continues at coordinate 23,064 of JALLOT010000227.1, read as the reverse complement.
TCCTTTGAAAATAGATTTATAACTCAATAAATTATTAAATAAATATATCAATAATGCATTAAAATATTTTGCATGACTTTGCCCTTCATCAGTACAGAAAAAATGTGATTTATTGTCAAATGTCTATAAAATCATATATTGAAGAATAAATGATTTCATAAAAGTAGATGGAGTTGACATATAATAGCTTATTTCACATGGTCATCATAAAGACCAGCTATCGTGTGCAGTATATGAACATTAAAATGCTATTATCAGATGCATGATATGAATGCCCATATTCTATTTGCTGCTAAAAATGTCACAAATCACGTCAATATTTAATTATTCATGTTGTAGAAATCTATGACACTGGAAAATTTGATGGCATAGGAAAATTTAAACAAAGAATTCTTTATTGTGACAATTTATTGAATAATATATTTCATTATTTGTTTTCCATTTTTCTCACACAGCTTTCAACTGTTTTTTTTTAGTTTTTTAGAATGAATTGATAGATGTGCCAGAAGCTTATACAAATCTGCAATGGTTAAGGCTATCATTTTTTGTAGAAAACATTAGTATACATATACATACTTTTAATTCATATTACCCTTTAGATTACAATACTTATGATTTCTCCATTTCCATGGTAATCGCAATCCCATTTGACAAAAATGAAAAAAATGAAAGCAATTGCCTTACTTGACATAATATATCAGATATGAAGTATGGTTTCAGCAGAAACCTTCCTTCATTCTTTCACTGATAGTTTATGTGCCAGTCTGCTTGTAATAAAGATTGATCATACAGATTTTCATGAGTTTACCACATTATGAGTTGATAATTGTCAATGAAATAGAGGGAACAATGACATGTGCTGCTATTTTTGCTTGTGTTCAGCTAGCACTGGTTCCTGTCTTACTAGCTAAAAACAAAGAAATATACAACAAGTGCAAATCACAGTTACAGTAACACAAGCAAAAATGATCATGAAATTAGGGGTTTAATCTCATCCATAGTAATTGAGCTGTTTGAAAGATTCTTTGTGCAATTTTTTAAGGTGCTAGAATTTGGATACAACAGAAAGCTAACCCCCCTAGCCCCTATAAACCAATATTTGACTTAGCTATTTGTGTTTTGTAGTCTTCACCTTGTTGTTCTTATAATTGTGATATTTTTTGTGGAAATTGCTTAATAAAATTCAAGTTCTGGTCTCAGAAATGTGATGAATTGGTAGCATTGATACATTCCTGTAGTCAATGATGAAAAAACAAAGGGGATATCCCTTGGGAATTGACACCATGAATGGAAAAAGGGTTGATGTGTTTTTGTTATGGGTTCACGGGTGGTAAGAAAAAACAGAAGCAACTGAGCCACAAAATGTATCATTTTTGTATTTGAGCATTGTAGGGTCATCAGTCAAGCCCATTGTAAGATTAGTATGCCTTGATTGATCCATTTAAGGTATCATAATTTTGTCTGGGGTAAGAAAAGAGCAAGGGAGATGAGATTTACTCACCTAAAGCATGTGTCATATAAATTTTTTTCTGTGACCCCTGGATACTTAGTCAAGAAAATCAATTGAACTATGTCATTTTGTACCATGTTATTGAATAAACAACACCAAAGCATATTGAAAGACACAGCAATTGTCCTCAAATTGAGTAAATGAATTGCCATGTAGAGTATGTGGATGAGTTGGATCTCTGTTTCATTTAAATAGTATGCAACTCGGCACAACTCTCTTAAAATTACCTTCATTCAGATCAAGCAAGGTGCATCATGCACCCAGTGTTTAATTCTTAACATTCCACATTCTAATTGATGATTACATTGTACATGTGGCTGCTTCAACAGTATTGATGCCAATATTTTCATAGTCTCGGGTCTAGGGTCTGCATTTTTTATCACACAGTTGTGAATTATAAAGAGAATTGACAGCTATTCGTCCTAAGTCTTGCATGCAATCTACAAAGATTCTTTTGTGATGCATTGAGTCTTCTGTTTCTCCTGTTGCTGAATTTGATCAATAGTTTTGGGCGAAGGCATTGAGTCATAGTCGAGATCTGCATGGACAGTAGAAAAGAAAATTGAGTAGCATTGTTTATTTAAAATGATAACATGACATTATCAATGACCAATAAACATTGAGTTCTTGGTATGCAGAAGTTGACTGTTCATTAAATAATGATTGAGCGAGACAATTTGAACCCAACAAGAAAACACAGAACCAACAAGAAAATAAAAGTTGCTCTTAAAGTTTTCTAAAGGAAAGATGGTTCGAACTCTAAAAATGTTTTGACCCGACTACACTATTTTTTATCTTTCTATCCTTACAAGGAGGTGCATTTTACTAGCTGTCACTCATCTAGACGCAAAAGAAGAGTTTTTGTCTACGAAAACCTCAAAAACTGATAGGTTTGACAGCTTGAAATTGTCATAATGCATCTTCTCTTAAAGCAAACAGGATTCTCGGTCAAATGAATCATACTCAACCTTGAAAATAGTTATTATTTTGTCCTCCAGTGCCTAGTTGACCTTGCATATTATGATGTGACATGTTGGACAGATTCTGGGGTGGGGGCTGACCTTGTTGCTGCACGGAAGCACCGCCAGCGTAGTCATTCACGCTTGCACTTTGGAAATACTGGCCAAGGTTTAATGGTTGTGCATTGAATCTGGAATCGACATAAGACAGTGACATCGGAGCAGCTGGCGGAGCAGTATAACCCATGATCCCCCCATGATAAGAACCCGCATTCAATGGGCCAGCAGATCCATACATACTGGGCATGTTGGAAGAAAATGATTGCTGGTGGACAAGCTGTTGGTTATCAGAAGATGGATTCAATTGTATTGGTTGTGAGGGTTGGCCCATAGATTGATTGGGATCTATTTGTTGATTCGACTCAGAATATTCTGCCAGTTGCTGAGCCAGCAAACTCGTTCCTCCCCCATTCCCATTGTTGACTTGTCTGTTTGATGGGTTGTCTAGTGTGATATTTTCTTGCAAACCCTGAAAGGCCTGTAGGAGCCCACCTGGCGATTTTGGAGTCGCAGACGCAATGCTCATGGCTGCTCCAGAAGCTGGTCCAAAGTTTGGTGTAGACGAGAGATTTCCCCAACTTGTTGCTAACATTGGACTCTGTTGTGCCAAATACCCTAAACTAGAACTGGAAGGTTTCCGTTGAAACAATGCACTTCCTGCAGGAACCACGCCGGGCCTTTGCAAGGCATATCCAAGATCGCTCTCATATGGGCAATGTGTTGCTAGACGATCAAAGTATGCCCCTGAAAAGCTTTGGGCGCCAATGAACGTAGGAGGTGGGGGTGGCGGAGGTTGCTGAGGAAATGATGTGTCATTGAATGCCCCAATTGACGAATGTAGATTCTGTGGCGGAGGCATGTGAACAGGATATACGTTCTCACTGTAGCTTCTGCCAGCCAAATTTGTCTGGCCAAAGCCAGCATCTGCCAACTGTTGATACGATACTGGTATTCCCAAGCTTGCAGCAGCACCGAGACTGGCAGAAAGATTGGAAGGAAACGAATATAGTTGCTGCTGGGCACTATTTGCTAGTGATTCCAAAGATTGCGGGGGCGACATTTTTCCGGTGCTGGCTTGGCGCCCAAGTGACATCGCATCGGCCATTGCTGCCATTTGGGACGTGACAGATACAGCTGGAGATTGAGGATCTAATTTTTTCATGTTTCGCATTGGTGTGCCGTATAAATCAATACTCTGTGTTGGGAGTGGCTGAGGATTTGGAGCAGCGCTAGCTTCGGGAACAGACTGACGTATTTGATTTGTTCTGCTATCGCTAAGCCGCCTGCGCCCATGAGATTTCTCTTTGGTCTTTTGAACAACGAGCAATTTTCGCCTACAAATTGAAGCGTCCCACGGGGGAACCCAATGTATGTCATACGGTCTCCCTCCTGTTCTAGATCCATCCAAACCGATTTCTCCACCAGCCCTACTTCGGTACACCGTGCTTCCAGTAAGAAACGGATGCATCGAAGCCTGATGAGCAGTCCATCGTTTCCAAGGATCTGGATCAAGAACACCCTTCAAAAAATGAACAAACAAACCTAGTTGTTCTTTTTCCTTTCTCGTTTTACACACACCATGATGCATGACAATGTCCTCAAGCCTTTTCTTCTTGAAATATCTGTTAGTCGGTTGATGCTCCAATTTTGATAGCCCCCCTTTGCTTTGCCGTTCTTCCTCAGTCAGAAAATCAATGTATTCTTGCCGAGTTTTGAACTCCCATGCAGTTTGAGCCGTTGCACTAGTTTGCCTTCCTGACGTGCCAAAACGAGATGACTTCGACGCAGTTGTCTTTGGCATTGTGTTTTTGAAAAACTTCGTCGACTTGCTTCCCTGTTCCAACATCCATTCTGGTAATGGTCCAATCATTTCAAGAATTCTACCTAACTGGTCCTGTTCGTGAACACCGGGGAGGATTGGCAGTCCCAGAAACAGCTCTGCGGCAACACAGCCAAGAGACCACATATCTATAGCAGAGTCATAGGGCAATCCAATAAGTACTTCAGGACTGCGGTAGAACCTGGATTGAATGTAAGTGTGCATGGTCTGTCCTTCAAAGCAAGCCGATCCAAAATCAATGAGCTTGATCCATTGTTCTTCATTTCTACCACTTGTGTACTGGCTATTAGAATCAGACAACTTTGAGGGCATCATCCCATCGCCACTGCCTCCGACCGCATCATCGTTTACATTGCTTTCGGCAATTATAGTGTCAACTGCATTCTCCCTTACCATTAAGATATTTTCAGGTTTCAAGTCGCAATGCACAACATTCTTCCGCCCAAGTAATTTGATTCCATCCACCGCCTGTCTAATCAAAGTCCGAACAGCACCAATAGGTAATCCCCGAAATTGCCGTTTCTTTAGCAACTCATATAGGTTTGGACCCAGCATTTCAAACACAAGACACAAATGCGAGCAATGCATGAAGTAGTACATAAGTCTGATGATGGAATCTCGGTTGAATGATGATGAATCACCTGACGATGAAGTGTTGGTAGATACAGAAGATGATTTGGCACCAGAGCCTCTGCTGTGCTGGTTGGCAAAAGATGAAGCAGATGAACCAATACTCTTATTTTCTGTATCGCCGGCGGCAATTGATGACCCCCCCTCGTCATCTTCGCTCACACTGTCATCAGAATTTAATTTTCTAAATATATCGATTTCTACTGCTGCCTGTCGAGTGTAGGCTGGTTTATTCTTGACAATTTTGACTGCCACGCTCTTGCCCGTCTCTCGTTCAATACAGTGAAATACTTGTGCAAAAGTCCCTTGTCCTAACAACGACATTACTGTATATTCTATCATTCCGTCACTGTCATTGTCGACGCCCGTGCCATTTTGGTCTCCACCGGACCCATTATTCAAATCTTGACCGTTCTCGAATCCACTCGAGCTAATATTTTTAGAAGGTGAAGTGTTCCCAGCATTGCTTCCCCCCTCTTTACCAGAGGATGAAGACTTGGGCGAAGAAGGTGGGTGAGAATGCATATTTTTCTTCGGTATGCGAAGCACGTCCCCCCTCCTGACAATTAAATTACCATCGGCATTGTCCAATCCGGAATTGGCAGCGGGATGGGGAGGATTAGTCAGAGTTTCACCGATACCCTTCATATTGGCAATTGCAGCTGCAGCTGCTGCAGCAACGGATGCAGTGGCAGCAGACGCGCTTGCTTGAGTTGCTGCACTTGACGCACTTTGATTCGTGAAATTTGGCTGTTGCTGGCAAAAACTGTTCAATGCGTTCACTTGAGATTGGTCCAGCGGGAATTGCCCAGTAGGCAGTTGCGATTGAGGTGGGCCTTGGCCGAGGTTTGCACCTGACACAGTGCCCCCTCCAGCCAAAGCCTCTACGCATTGCAATGCAGCATTCAGCAAGCCTTGTTGAGTTGTTGACGCATTCAACACGTCTTGAGACTGGTACTGCTGCTGGTGCCCGTTTCCGATCCCGTAATTGCCAGAAACGCTACTGTCATGGTTGTTCACTACTTCATTTTCACCCACAGACAGCAATGGGCCACTCCCTCCTATCCCCATCCCAACTGTATTCGATGAAGGAACAACGTATGCCCCAGCACCGCCGCCGGCATTGCTGACCAATATTCCCCCTCCATAATTCGGCAATTGCAATTGGCTTTGATGCAAAGGGACGCTGGGAGAAACTCGTTTCTTCCCGCTCCGAATGTCACCTGGTGCAATCATGTCGGAGTGCACGTTATTCAATGTGCCAGATCCAGAAGCCCCCCCTCCCTCAGCGCCTCCTAACCCCCATCCTGCATTTGATATATTTGACACATTATTCAAATTATTCACAATGGTGTTTAAGTTTGGCATGCTGTTGGAGGAACCTCCGCCTCCACCCCCCAACCCTGCCAAATTGGTCAGATTCCCCAAAATTAAATTTCCTTGTTGATCGACCAGATTCGACAGAGGGTTCGAATGTCCTATCATGTTGACACTATTGTTGCTAGAAGCAGTACCAGCCCTGCCCACTCCTCCCCCATCAATATCGCCAGAGGAACTTGTGGCAGTGACAGTATTGGCGCCACCAGCCCCAACTTCTCCTGGTGTATCATTAGATGATTGGCTTGATGCAGCGGCAGCAGCAGCAATTTGAGCATTCAGTGCATCTATGAGTCCAGTACTTGTTGTGGCGTTCAATATACTTGCAATACCCACGCTTCCAGATCCCCCCGCTCCAGATCCAGTGGTCCCCCCGCCCGTACCCAATGCAGCCCCCAAACCTGATGCCCCCGTTCCTCCTGAGTTGGCACCGGCTAGGGCGTTTAAGAATTGCTGAGATCCCATGGCTCCAGGGACCAATGAGGGGTAAGATCCAGAAACAATATTTGGAGGTGGCATCATGGAATATTGCTGCTGGTTGGACTGAATTTGCTGCGGTTGATTCTGCGAGTTCTGTTGTTGCTGCTGATCTTGTTGCCTTTGACCCTGCGGTTGTTGCTTTTGCTGCTGAGCTTGCATCATTGCTGCAGCCATTTGCTGCATCTGCAGTTGCATATTAAATGAAGAAGCCGGTCCCCCTGTGGTATTGAAGTTTCCCAAGTTGCCTATGTTGCTTAAATTGTTGATATCCCCATGGCTGTTCTGAACAGCTGCTACGCCGTGAGTACCATGATCGGCGTAATTGGTTTTTGCAACCTTCATTGATCGATCATATACCAGAGAAGGGTCAGCTTCATCAATTATTGAAATTGGCTGCTGCTGGCTTCCAAGATGATGATTATGCTGCTGACTAAGTTGTTGATTCATTTGCTGATTAAGTTGCTGCTGTGAATTCATCTGAGGTTGTTGATTGCTTTGCTGCTGCTGTTGCAGCTGTGATGGCTGTTGCTGGTACTGCAGTCGCAGCTGCTCTTGCAAATTTGATAGATTAGAATATTGAACATTTGACNTTGAACATTTGACTGAGACTGCATGTTGTTGGAGTAATTTTGTTGCGATGTCCCCATCCCACCTATGAAATTTTGACTTTGGTATGATCCATTGGTATTGTTATGGTTGGGTTGAGCATTTGAATTGTCAGTCTGAGTGCTCATTTTGATTGATTTGTTTTAAAGGTTTGAATGAACTGATTTGGATCAGGTTCATCAACCAATCAAAAATGAACACAATGTCTACCTAACGATGCTCAGCAACTTTGATGTTTCTCCTCGCAATCTGAATCAGTTAAAGACTCAGAATGATAAGAAAAGAACCGAAACCCATGACCACCCCCTTAGACAGTTTGCAATTGATTGCAGATGCCCTTACGAATGTTCTAGAAGATGCCCAGAAAATTGCACGAACTGATCTCAAAGGTTGAAAATCTGCTCGCCCGTTACCAGTTGAAACCTAATTGTTTCAATTCTTCATACCCAATCTAGTGCACCTGAAATAAATTTTGAAAGGTCCCAAACAAGGGCAGCAGCACCCCTTGACGAAAGCCAGTGGACACAACACGCACAGCAGTAGACAGCAGTCCTCAATCGCCTTTCACGCGAGCAGAACTATGATACCTTATGTCCCGTGTCCAGCAGCCCGTCTTCGATCGGAAATATGATCTAATTTCGCGACGCGCATTAACAGGCGCAAACTTTTAAGACGAGAATACCGCCACTGGGTCAGTGTCTTCGAAGTGTGTTTCAACCTTCGAACCTGAACAAAAGTTTGCAAGATGCCAATAGACTCCTCAGTCGCATGTCGTTCGTCGCTCGTTCGTCCTTTCTATCGGCAAAGCAGGGGATGTTGCAGCGTCTCACTTTTGCCTCAACATCGAAGTTTCACGGTAGCAATCGAACCAGCACTATCGCACGGAATCTTCTATCGTAGCGAAACCCAACGGTTGTCAAAATAGTTGCCTTGAGCCTTGGTTTAAGTAGCGGAATTCCATCGATGGTTTAGACAAAGAAGTGTTTGTTTCGGGTAGTTCTGATAGTGATCAATGTATGGTAATGGAAAAACACAAATGAAAATAATGATCCAGTCTGCCAACTGCCGAATAAAAAATCTCAATCTATGTCAGAAATAATGTTGTGTGGCCTTTTTTTCGTGATGTCGTTTCGTCACGTTGTCGGCGTCAGTTGGCGTCGTCGATCGACAGGATTCATTGCCAAAAAAAGCATCTTTTATTTTTGGATCTCTTGACAACATATTTTGCAAGATTTTGCATGCTTTCTGCACGCTTTCCCCGTGAGTTTTTATTCGCGACAATGGTGAATGGTGAGACAAAACAAAGAAACACACCCAATCCAGCAACCAAAGCCGCCCGACGCCCGATTGATCACTTTTCAGCGCTCAGCAATGGGCAACAAGAAGTCCGAGGAGGGAGTACAACGATTGAGCCTATACTACCTAGGCTAGATCGGGAAAAGGAGAAAAACGATCTTTTGATAAAACCGATGGGCACCTACAGAAAATAGAGGCCTTTCAAATAGCTTATGATATTAGTAGATTCGACAAACGATTTCTTCATAATTTTTTGTTTAAAAATTAAAATAAAGTGGTTTTGAGCTTATAAAATTAGTGAAGTAATCGTTGACTCTACTTCAAAATGATATTCTACCGTCTGATATCTGATCTGGGCCATGCGTTCTGTTTCTCTCTAAAAAATCAAATCAATCTGCGTCAACAAAAGGTCGAAAAAGTTCGAAAACTCATCAGGAGCTGTCAGGAGGAACATATTTTGGAGGAGCAATGCATTAAAAAAGTCATTTCACTTTTAACTACCACAATATTAGGTACTTTTACATAGGAAGAATATTATTTTTCAATCTTGGGTTAGTTCAAAAAATGGAATTTTGTAACATTACTCTGAATAAGTATAACTGCACCTTAGGCTCAGGCTGATTTTTAGTCACAGCTTTGCATTTTTGTACTCACTTCATCTCATGAAAAATGGAAAGGCATGACAAAAAATAGTATCAAGTCAATACTTCATTCAAAAGGTGCGAATATGTTTTTTTGATTTTTTGTCCCTTTTGTTTTTTGGATCTCATTGGACCAGTACACATTTTGGCTTCAATGGATCTTAAATTATTGACATTCAAAATTGTCATTCACAAATAATAGGCAAATGAGGAGGATTGTTCTTGATATTATGCCTCATCTTTACTCAAAGACAAGAGGTTTGGTGTTATTTAAAGACTTGTACATGAAAAATGCTTAGGCATTTGTTTAAATTTTTTTCATATCATACATTTGGTCATGATTTGATTGACAAGAGCAATTAAGAAGTGATAATATCTCCATGTAAATAGGAACAAAATAAATTTGCTGTTTTCTTCTTATTTTCATTTTAATGATTTTAATGTAAAAATGATATTAAAATCTTTGTAAGTGTCCTGATTATTCAAAAACTTATTTGAAAATGAGAATCAAAAAACACTTAAGTAAGTCAAAAACTTAATTCAAAAAAATCCAATGATTTGAAAGCAACTATGAATAAAAATACTTGATAAGAATTTCATCCCATGAGAAAAGAAATAACACCTTTATGATCATATGTTATAATGTCATTGATTACAACTTATCTGAGGATGTACAAAGGTATGCAAAACATCTAATAAAACAAGAGTCCAAAACCAAAAGACCAGAAATTACATAAGTAAAAAAATGTTTGAAGAGAGTTCTGTCATTATATCCTAATCTGACAATGGATAATAATTTATTATTGTAGTTTTTGAATGCCTAAAAGGAATAATAGTTGTGAAAAATAACCAAGCTAATTACTAGGTGGTACCATCTTGGTACTTTGAATCTTATTTTCAAAATGTTGTGAAAGATGTCTCATTTTGACATTGTTGAGTAAATTTCTAGCAACTAAACTATACAAAATGGCATAATTTGTATTTTATCTTGAAAACATTGGATAAATCAATTTAAATAAAAAGCATTAGCAGAAATTAGTTCAAGTTAGGTGACATAGTACTTTGTGCTTGGATTTGATAATGGCTGACTATTTTAATCCAATTAAAAGTTTGATTATTGAGTAAATGCATTCATTTTGACAATGTTGTGATACATGTGTGATGTGTGTATTCTCATTGCTAAATCCATGAACCAATCACACAGGTGATAAGTCAAAGCCTCTAAATGACAACTTCACTGTATACTACTATCAAATGACAATGTGTGTTACATTTGAATTTTACTTTGTATGGTTGCTGTCAAATAAATCCATTTTAGTCATACCATTTCTGACCTCATCAGAAAATGCTTCAATCAACATGGTAAAAAATGATTTAACATCTGTTGACATTGTTAATTCTCTCAAATAAAACTTTAGTTATAGTTTTCATTGTTAAGAAGTTGTTGAGAGATTACTGTAAAAGTTCTTTAGCTAAAAGAGGAAGAACTTGTAAAAAACATGGTACATTATTAAGATTTTTTGTTTTTGACATGCTCTCATTGGGAACAATGTGCCCTGAAATCCTTCTTATCTTGCAAGCATCAATGAAAATGGTATTAAAAAGGCTTTGTAAGGATTATGAGATATTTTTTTTTACTTTGGAATCACCATCGGATATAGTCTACCTTACACCATTGTTGATGGTGGGGGAAAGCCACCATCAACATTGGTGTAGAGGCAATGTCAAATTCTTTTCAAAACATTGATTACAACAGTATGGAACACTTCAGTTTTACCCTTGTATGTGCTGACTATAAATGGATAAATCTCATCTTTCCAAAGATATTTGCTGCATTCATAAAAGATAAACACAAATTGCTTATTGCATAGCATAAGTGCAGGATTCTTCAGATTCAAACTCAAAGTTAGTCAAGAAGTCTAAGATACAATCAATTTTGGAACTACAATTGCCAGAAAAAAGTAACTTGATAATTTTTAGAGTGCATAGATTCCAAAACTGAACTTAAAAATATTCAACTGTCCATCCATTCAGTGGATTCAAACAAATGGGCTCATTTTGAACAGCTGTGTATGTGTTATATCAAACAAGGAGATGACAAAAGACATGCTTTAAATTTTCATCCTATGACACTAAATGTTGATGACTAAATCATTTTTTTTGTTTGTAATATTTAAATTTATTGCTTTACTGTTTTCGCTGAACTATATATTTTTGTAATAATTCATTTTCCATTCTAGTAATTTCTTTAGAAAACATCAAATTTTATGTTCAATAATATGTATTGGTTGTTCTGTATTTATGAAATCATGCTTAAAAGAAAATAAGGAAATGTAATATGAATATTCCTAAGTCTAAACTAACTACAAAATAGAAAAAAATAGCTTTAATATTGCTTGTCATCTCAATTTTTGTGAGTTCAAGTATAATTTCAATGTTGTTAGGTCAACAGTAAAACAAGGCTTTAATAGGAAGTTTTATTTTTTACCAAAAATCAATAATTTTATCTTTAAAAACAAATCCCCTTTTACCAAGGAATATCAAAGCAAAAATTTTCTTATGAGTATGTTGCATTTTTTGACTATAAGACAATATCATGTGCACTATTGATTCAAAACAATGTCATTACTTAATCAATTCCAAATTTAACTGAATTAAATATTAAAATTCCGTATTTTTGATAAAAAAACTGTTGAAAATCAAATAAAAAATTATCTGAAACTCAAAAAAAGCTAATTCAAAGTTTGAACTGACATGTTGCAGCTGAAAAAATGTTAGATAGCATGCCATATTTGCTGATAAATTTAGCTCTTTATTAATAGTATGATATCTATGTATTACTGATAATTTACAAAGGAAGAAAAGAGCATTATTTGGTAAAGACAGATATTAAATAAAAAATTCATCATGCATTGGCATTCCATTTTACTGTTTTTCATTCCAGTGAGATTCATAGTATTATATTTTCCCCTTTGGATTTGAATATTAATGTTCTACATTTTGGGGAGTGTTTTAATTTCCCTTCAGATTCCCAAAGCATTAATAATTAATGAAATAAATGGATGTGAATGACCAGCTTATGTTTTACAAAGAAGTATGTACATGTGTCCCAGGTGTAAATATATATTTTTAGATATTCTAGTATAAAGATAGAATTATTGAACAAGCAACCACAAAATCAATTAATGATCTGAAACCAATCCAAATGATTTCAGATAATGTTGTCAATGTTGCTTCTGCTGAATCCACTGTCATATACAATTTACATCAAAACAGATATTTGTAAAAAAAATATTTTGTAAGGAACCAAGCTCTCTAATACATTATACCAAATATTCAAATAACATTTATTGACTTTTTTTATTTTGATAAGTCATAATAATTTGTGTTCTTTACTTCAATTTTCCAGAATGTGATGCTGAATCTCCCTGTTACTCAAACATAGGCAAAAAACAAGGAAAAAATAGCTTAAAATTTATGACATCAAATTATCCTTGATCCCCCAATAACAACCATGGTCCCCATCTGACCCCAAAAATTCCTTTTATTCCATAAAAATATTATCATAATTTTGTAAGAATAAAATATTTTAACAGAGAGTGTTTCTCTGTTCCCTATTTTTTTCACCAATTTACCTGCACTTGATGGAAAATTTAAAACAGAAAAACCCATTTCAAAATTACTATGTTAAAATACACGGATCGGTAATATCTATTTGCAAAGTGCTGCTATTGGTCTTTGAATTTTTCAATCAGATTATCAGAAACTAGGAGTGACACTTTGCTAAAATATATGCAAAAGATAGATGAACCAGTTTATTCATGCATGATGACATTGGGTGATAAGGAAAATGGTGCAATGGCCATCATATCCCTTAAAACTTTGATTCAGAATATTAATTTGATTCTAATGTATTCAAATTATATGTAAGATCTTTAGGAACTTTATCTTTGGAACAGATTTTTTGCTTGTGCATCAAAGAAACAAGTTTCACTTTCAATCTGTAGTCCCTTGTTGCTGTGTACTTTAGCATTTTTCAACAGTTTATTCATTGCTTGTTTGAGCTTTAGATGGGCTCCATCTAGAACTGTACGGAACACCACCATCACTAAGAACCCACTAATGTTGCACAATTGTTTTTTCTCCAATTTTTGTTTTGAAATTATTAAAAATAACGAACACTTTTGATTCATTTCTTTGATATTCTGGAGTCGATCGATCTCCTCCTGAAACCGACGGCTGGGGCGCGCGCAATTTCAAAATCAAAACTGTCGTGGCTGCACGCAGGTGGCTGGATGGAATTTTTTTTACAGACAGTCAGAGACGGTTTACAAAAGTATCTGGTTCCGTAGAAATCGTAAGCCGTAAGCAGGGCGGGCGGGCTTGTCACCCACCCTGCCAATATCCATAATCAAAAATACTCGCGAATAGCGGGTATGGTACTAGTACCTAGAGTACTCGAATTTTTTTGATACTACTTAGGCTGATGCTTACGTATGACATTGACAATTACCAATCGTGTTTTCGTCAAGCTTTGAGTGAAAAATGCGTCCTTACGTTGACATTGACGCTGACCAATCGAAGCTTGCGATTGGTAAAAAATCTATTTTTAGGTTATGAGCCATCATTTTTTACCAATCGCAGGTTGCTCTGTGTCGGCCGACATAGAGCAACTTGCGATTGGTAAAAAATGATGGCTCATAACCTAAAAATAGTTTTTTTACCAATCGCAAGCTTTGATTGGTCAGCATCAATGTCAACATAAGGACAAATTTTCGACTCAAAGCTTGATAAAAACACAATTGGTAATTGTCAATATTATACATAAGCATCAGCCACAGAGTTTCAAATTTTTACAATAACTGTCAAATGGCCAAATTTTAATAATTCCAAGTATGTTCCGGATTGGAGGTGCTGGCTCTGTGCTTCTTGGCAAGGGACCATGGAGTATCAGTTTGTGACTTTGCTGAAGCATTTATGTTCCAGATAGGCTTCCAAGCTGACAAGGTAGGTTGCCTTTGTTGCATCCAATCCAGCCCACATCAGGAAGGAAGTTTTGATGGAAGAAACAGTGACTTCCTGAGTAGCTCCAAGCTCTTTGATGGCAAGACCATGATTTTTGTTGTTCTCTTTTGCTAGAGTATTGATCATCTTCTGTTGTGCAAGAATTTGGTGTTGAAGGAGTATTTAATTTTGCTCAAGTAGTAGCTGTTGTTGCTCTTGTTGTTGGTCAAAAGTTGTTGTTGTTGTTTAGCCTGCTGGTCTCATTGGAATTGCATCATGCAAAGCTCATTGTCAGCAGTAAATGAAGCAGATGCTGTAGGCAGATCTGTTGCCTGAGATTGCTGTTGTGGATGTGGAGCAGGCTGAGTTTGGGGATAAGGTGGTGGGGGAGGGTTGGAGAATTTGGCGTTGGATGGAGATTGTTGTGAGATGGGGATGGGAGAGTAAGGGGCAGTTGGAGAGGGGGCTACCATGGGCTTAGTTGGTGCTAGATTGGTGTTGTTGCATGAAATGGTTTCCTTGTTAAGAGGGAACAAGAAGTAAAAATGCATCAACTGTTCCTTCAAGAAGTAGAGAGTGAACTCAGCTATGCCATAGCTATAGCCAGCAAAATGGACATGGAGCTCATTGATGAGATGGCAATCCTTGAGCCAATAGTGGCAGAGAGTGAGAAAAAGGGTTAAGTCCAACATGTATAGCACATCAACATGATGTGTCCCACAACTAAACAGGATGTTCATATGGAAGGAAGAAGCCATGATGATGGGTAATTGTTGAGGTTGATTGTCTCTAGATTTTTGTTTTTATTGCCAGTTGATTGCCAATTATTCACGATTGACATAGCATTCTCATTTCTAGACCTAACTACGTTAAAATAACATGTTTTATATCCAAAATGGTCTTTTCCATTGTTAGCCTAGCTTAGTTCAGACCTACTAGCTAGAGCTTTAGGTCCATTAAGTTGACAATGGCAGAAATCATAATCTCAACAGGTTATGAACCCAAAACCACTTTGGTTTGACTCTAGTTCATTGTTGCATGGAGTTTCAAGGCCTGGAAGTCAGTCACAGAATGACATAAAACTTGTCCAGCTTCAAGCAAACACCATGGCATTAACCATGTGTTTGGCTACAAGCCACCATTTTTGATCAATGGTGGGGACATCTTGAAATGCAATCCCCCCTTGACCTTTCAGTACCTGATTTAATTCTGTTTGTTGTTGCATCATTGCACCACCAGGTTTTCCTGTTTCTGTTCATTGTGGCACGTCTGAAATGACAAAAAACTAAAGTAGGCATCGTACCTACCAGTACGCCGCCTCCCTTTCTTCCTACACACCATGATACCTTGTTGTTGATTGTTGCGTGTGTTGGCTGCTTTCTTTCGCGTCACCCTCACAATCACACCATCACCATTGTTCCATCCTCACTGCTGCTGGTAAACTTGTTTTCACCAGACAAGCCCATCAGCAGCAGCCAAATGTCCTCAATGACGTAAAACTTGAATTTTAGGCATGCAAACACCATGTTCAAAGCCAACATCCCTTCCAAGATAGTTTGGAGTAGATTCTCTTTTGGGAGCATTCACTCAATGAATGCCCCAGACAAGAAACCAACCCGCTATCCTCCAGTTGATTGTTGCTTGACCATCTGCCAGCAACACCATCCAAATGTCCCAGATGATGCTAAACTCATACTTTTCAGCATCGCAAACCTGTGTTCAGATGCAAACTCAAACCCACATTTCAGTTATGGAGGTTGTCTCTTGTGGAGGCATCCATCCTATGATGCTCTCCAGGAATAACCACCCCAAATACTGCCTTTTGTTTGGTTGCTGCTTCCCTCTTCTGGAAGCAGCATCATATTCTGTATGTCCCACACAGCGTAAAACTGCCATGTGGGGCAATGACATTGTCAGCATCGCCTTGACCTACCATCACCCAACCAAGTCCTTCCATAGCACTTGTTGTTCTGTTGCACCCATACAGTGCACAGAAACAGTGTTCGTTGGTTTCACTACATTAGCCGTCAGTTCTTCCTTGGCTTGTATGCCATCATCCAAACTTTGTCAGTCAACGACAACAATTGCAACATTGTTGCTTGCTTGACCAGTTCCTGGCCCCTATGGCCTCCACCCCATCTTAGCAGTCAAAGTACCCACTCCGGATGCCACTTGCTATGGCATTAACAGAGAGTTTTCAAGTTGAAATCCCTAAAGATCAGCAATTTTGTGGTCATTGGTTAATTACCAGACAGCACTGCAGGTCGTCTGGCAAGCCTGTTGGACTAGAATCACCAACAAGCTTCAACACCCTTTTTCACCCAATCAATTATCTCAAATCAGCAGCTTCCTAAATCATTGCTGTCCTCTTTTCTGGGCACCAAGCAATCCCAGCTTGTTCAGGGTGAGCCCCAAGATTGTCGTGCTTTGCAAGAGAGTGTTTGGCCTTTATTGTGCCACCTCTGCCTTCCTTTCCAGTCCACCTTTTGTTTGAGGGGGAGCCACAAGTTTATCTCCTTGTGGCATCTTTCCCCCAATCTCCAGTGAGTTTCCCTGCCCTCCCACCCAAATTTTCTATCTCATTCCTTCAGTTTTCTTCAAGGGCAAATGCACAAAATGGAATTTTATGCATTCAAGGGGGAGAAGAGGAAGAGTGTGAGGGAGCAACAGAGTTGCCCCAAGCACTCTACACAAGGGACACAAAGTGCACACCAAGTAACTCTGAGCACACAGTGCGAAGAGGAACGAGGTTGCACGGAGTGCCCGGCGTGTAGACGTGCGAAGGACAACAAAGTGCTCACAAGCACTCCACGACTTGTTTCCACAACCCCTACCCTTCTTTTGCAACCAGTTTCTTTCGAGGTTGTCTTTTTCAGTTGGATTTCTTTTGATTCAGTCGGCCATACTCAATAATATGCCAGGTTGGATAAGTTGTTAAGTATGGGCGACTGTTGGATGCAATCATATTGCAAATTGCAGAGCAACCAAGCCTTTGTTGGCTGATGGGTTGATAGCAACTCTATAATTTTATCTCCTTTTCTACCAATTTGTTTTGGAAGTTGGCTCCTTTGGCGTCACCTTACACAACAATATTGGCAACTGTTGATGGATGTTTCTCTTTTTGGATGCATACCAATCAAAGTTGATCTGTATTTTCTAATTGACTTCTATTTTCTTTGACTTGGCCTTTCATTCTTCTTTGGCAAACATGCAGAATGGGATTCTACATGTTCGAGGGGGAGTGTTGAGGTTGATCGTTATTTTAATTTTATTTTTATTGCCAGTTGATTGCCGATTGTTGACGATTGACCTAGTATTCTTACTTTCTAGACCTAATCAACGTAAAATAACATGATTCATATCCAAAATGGTCTTTTCCGTCGTTAGCCTAGCTTAGTTCAAACCTACTAGCTAGAGCTTTAGGTCCTTTCAAGCGACAACGGCGGATATCATAATCTCAAGAGGTTATGAGCCCAAGCCGTCTTTGGTTTGCCTCAAGCTGATTGTTGCGTCGAGCTTCAAGGCCTGGAAGTCCGTCTCGGAACGACGTTAAACTTGCCCAGCTTGACATGAACACCATGACGTCCATCATGTGTTCTGTCTCGAGCTTTGCCGTCGTCGATGGGGACATCATGAAATGCAATCCCCTCGACGTTAACAGTACAAGTTTTACTCCAGTTGGTTGTTGCGACACCGCTTGGATTTCACATTTGTTTTTGACACGACCGAAATGTCGTAAAACTAAAGTGGGCATCATTCCCAGAAGCATGATGCCACCCTCATCCATCACCAAGATTCCTCGTCCATTGTGATTGTGGTTTGTTTTTGGCCTCTTATTTCAATGCCATCACCACAATCCACTCCATCAACAAGTTCCATCCAACTGCTGCTGGATTAGCTTGTCCTTTCCAGACAAGCCCCAGCAGCAGCAGCTCCAATCGTCCAGCATGACGCAAAACTGTATCGTTCGAGCTTTCAACATTGCGAGGACCATAATCGCAATAGTCATCCGTTTTGTTGATTGTTGGGTGTGGCTTCCGCTGTTTCTTTTAACAGGTCCCACACTCGCCATATCAACACACTTCTTGTTGGTTGTTGTGTGTTTTCAAGCACCCCCAACCTGAAGTAGTTCGGACATCCGTAACGACGCTAAACTACGATAGGCAACGTGCTCGTTATCGTTGCCGCCCTTCGTCCTACCCTGTTGGTGCGCTGCCCCTACAACAGCCGCCACCACAGCCTACCTTCTTACCGCTACTTGCTGTTGGTTGTTGTGTGCCTTCGTCCCACAACCATAACAGCTTCTTCGAATGTTCTATTTTTTGAGTGAACCCATCATGGCAGCGATGCGAATGCTAGTCATCGCATTCGCTCGCTGGCCACATCATCTACCAAGTTCCATCAAGGCATGCATTGTGCCACGGCATCACCCTTGTCCGGGCACCATGCCACCCCTTTCTTCACCATCGGATTGCCATTTTCTTCCGTCAGTGGCTCTTTTTCCCAATCCGAACTTTGTTACGCGACGACGACGAGTGCAACGTCCTCATTCGCACGACAAGTTCTTGGCCTTCTGGCCTCTTTCCCCTCATGTGGCTTTAGCCCCCAACTCAGTGGTCCTAGCACCCACTCCGGATGCCACTTGCTATGGCATTAACGGAGAGTCTTCAAATTTAAATCCCTGAAGAGCAATTTTACGGTCGTTGGTTAATTGCCAGACGACACTGCAGGTCGTCTGGCAAGTCCGTTGGACCAGAAGCACCAACGAGTTTCCACACCCTTCTAACATCAACAATTATTTTAAAATCAGCAGCTTCCTAAATCATTGCTGTCCTCTTTTCTGGACACCAAGCAATCCCGGCTTGTTCAGGGTGAGCCCCAGGATTGCCGTGCTTCGCGAAAGAGTGTCGGCCGTTTGTGCCACCCCCCACCCATTTCCCTTTCAGTCCTTCTTTTGTTTGAGGGGGAGCCACAATATCAACCAATTGTGGCTCGTTCCCCCGATCTCTTGCAGGTTTCCCGGCCCTCCCACCCAAATTTTATCATCTCATTCCTTCTTTCCATCAAGGGTGAATGCACAAAATGGGATTTTATGCATTCGAGGGGGAGAAGAGGGAGAGTGTGAGGGAGCAACGGAGTTGCCCCAAGCACTCTACACAAGGGACATGAAGTGCACACCAAGTAACTCTGAGCACACCATGCAAAGAGGAACAAGGTTGCACGGAGTGCCCAGCATGTAGACATGAGCAGAGCAACGAAGGGCTCACCGCACACTCCACGACTTGTTTCCAAAACCCCTACCTTTTTGCAAGCATTTTTGAATGCTTAGGCATCTTCTAAGCAACCAGTTCCTTTTGAGGTTGCCTTTCAGTTGGATTTCTTTTGATTTAGTTGGCCATACTCAATAATATGCCAGGTTGGATGAGTTCTTAAGTATGGGTGGCTGTTGGATGCACTTGCAAAGCAACCAAGCCTTTGTTGGCTGATGGGTTGACAGCAACTTTTAATTTCATTTCTTTCGTCTACCAATTTGTTTTGGAAGTTGGCTCCTTTGGTGTCACCTTACACAACAATATTGGCAACTGTTGATGGATGTTCCTGTTTTTGGGCACATGCCAATCAAAGTTGATCTGTATTTTCTATTTGATTTCTATTTTATTTTAATTGGCCTTTCATTCTTCTTTGGCGAACACGCAGAATGGGATTCTACATGATCGAGGGGGAGTGTTGATGTTGATTGCCTATTTAATTTTATTTTTATTGCCAGTTGATCACCAATTTTTATTTTTATCACCAGTTGATTGCTGATTATTGATGATTGACTATGCAATATTACTTTCTTGACCTTTAACCAGTAACAACATGATTCATACCCAACATGGTCTAATTTCCGCCGTAGCCTAGTTTTGTTCAAACCTAAAGACTAGTACCTCAGGTCCCTTTTCATCGACAATGGCGGATTTCATAATCTCAACAAGTCCCATAGGTAAAATATTAATAGCACAGAAAGAGTATTTTTTCATGTTGTTACTACTCGTACCACTATAAAGATACAACATACCATACCTAGCAATAGTTAGGAAGTGTACGTATTGTACATCATTAATAATAATACGAGTAAGGTACAACATTACAAACACAACATAATATTGTACTTAAAGTACTTACGGTTTATTACTTACGTGGTTCGATTAAGTATGCCAATAGATGATGCCAATGTCCCTAAAGAATGACTTTAAAGTGCCAGGTGTATATATACGAATTCCAATGCATATGATAGCATCAGCCATTGGCATTCTCCAAAAAATGTCATTTAAAAGGCGGAGTATCTTTTCTTTTACGGATTATCGCTAATGACCCTCGCGCAAGCTTACTGTAGTATGTTGTACTTGCGTTGACAGCTCTAGAAGATCCAGACTCTCGTTAAATTTTGGCGATTTGAGTTAAAAATTCTTAAATAAAAATGTATACTCGTAACAGCTAACAGGAAAGATTTAAAAAATACAAAAATATTTTTTCTAGACTAAAAACATTGCTGACTACATTTTTGGATGAGTAGTTTTATTTGATTACATTTACAGTTTCATAACTAAATATGAGTAAGTATGAGTATCTAATTCTGAGTAGTTGAAATACTTATGAATGTACTCAAATGAATTTATGCATACCCAAACTAGAACAAGTTCTCAAAAGTAGTCGTACATGCTTGTATATAGAAAGACCATCCTATTTTAGTCAAACTGACTCTTTCTAATTTTACATGCATTTCGT
This sequence comes from Thalassiosira livingstoniorum, assembly GCA_036939595.1. Lineage (NCBI taxonomy): Eukaryota > Bacillariophyta > Thalassiosirophyceae > Thalassiosirales > Thalassiosiraceae > Thalassiosira > Thalassiosira livingstoniorum. Next base: position 1,890 of record JALLOT010000227.1, on the reverse strand, counting down.
CATATTAGGCTTTTCATGTGTATAAACAATATGGGATTATACCTATGATAATTCTTCTTACTTTAATTTTGAAATATATCTAAACATTTGAATTTGGTTTCACAGAAATGTGTATGAATCTGTCTTGAGATGAAGTGACAATGTCTTCAAAAAAAGGTAAATGAGTGCTGGTTTAACCAGTATTATTAAAATGAAATCTTTAATAGTATTTACATATGTTTTTATTAGAATTGAAAAAATTTCTTTTTTGACAAATATGTGACAAAAATTCATATCAAATTGAATACATTTATAACAGTTTTTAACTTAGTATGACTTCATTTGAATACATTTAAGACATTTTTGTTAATAAAATACTTAAAAATTTATTCAGAAGCTCTCAATAGTACTCTACTGTATTCAGAAGTATTCAGAAGTATTCAAAAGTATTCAAAATAAATTTTTCAAAAGCAATTCACATTCAAATGTAGTTATGCAATTCAAAAGCAATTCCAATGATTACATTTTCACACACATTTTTCAACAACAAAAAATATTCATATTTTTTGCAATATTACTGCAAGAAACATTGAATGGAAAACTTGATGTCTCTCAATAGAGAAATAGAACTCATAGAGCCTGTCTGTAGAAAATGAATGGAGTAATAAGCTTGTTGGACTGAATATACTTGGTGAGAATTTTTCAGTGGATAAAAAATTTTGCATCATGTTTGATCTTCTTGTCATCTTTCTCTTAGGTTTTACTTTCTTAAAAATCATTTAGTCATCCAGCCAAAGTGGATAAAACAGAGGACATACTAGCAAATGAAGTAATGAAGCATTGTGCAAAAATATGTTGTTGTCATCAGAGGGCATAAAGCATTGAACACGTTCCACGTGTGTAATTTCAAACAATTTTACAGGTCAATCTCAATTTTTCCACTACAAAGGACTGTGGATAAAAGGGCCTTTTTATCCACTACCATCAGGTTTTAGCTGCAGTGGATAAAATTTGGGTGGCAAACTTGAAATATTCATTGATTTTGCTACCTGAGTAAGTGGCATCAAGTGGACATTGTAGAGAATAAACCAGAGATGGTAAAAACTGACAGCTGTCTAAGAGCAGTGAGGAGTTTTGTTTCACTTTATCCACTCAAATATTCACACTAAGTACATTCAGGCTTAGGTAAGTACTTGGGTAGAGCAAGGCTGACCCTTTGGTAGAAGATTTAGTTAAAATATGTTGAACAAACGTAGAGCCACATTTACTGGATAATTTAACTGGTAAATGGGTAATTTACTGTGTAAATCTAGTTTTGGATGGGGTATGTTGATTACCCTTTACTGGGGGTATATCAAGAATTTATCCTTCATGTTTTACCATGGTAAATTGCAAATTTACCTCCACCATTTCCCATCTACTATATTCTGCAAACACATTAAATCATCCAAACCCAATGATGTACTTCAGTATTGGGTCAGTTGATGCTATTCCAATATTCTGATTACAAACAAGTTTAAAAATGTTGTTGTTTGATGAAAAGTAAGTTATCTCATAAAAATAATACACTTACATTATTTATTTTTGGCGTTAATGTTCATTTAGCCTTTTTTAGCCTCATTTATCATGCATGTTTATTATTATTTACCCATGTAATTTTGGAGCTGAGTACTTACCTGGTATTTACCAGGTAATTTTTTTATTTACTGGGTAATTACCGGGTAATTAACCAGAGTAAAAGTAAACTGACCTCTGAAAGGGTAAAGGGTAAAGGGTTAATGGGTAATTGTAGCTTTAGGAACAAAGGAGGACTGTTTTTATCACAAAATTTGATAAGTAGGGCAAGGTAATGTGAGTACGTTACGAATATGATGTGTTTAAAATTTTAGTATGGTACTGTGGTATTGTAAT
>JALLOT010000226.1:0-23274 GCA_036939595.1 Thalassiosira livingstoniorum | reverse complement strand
CATTTGATTCTTCTTCAATTTGAGTTTCAGAAATCTACACACTGACCCATTTCCCTCCCATCTTTCAAGTCCTCATTTGTTGTTATTACACCACCTCCTCCAAATCCAACTCCATTGCCACTGTCAAATCCAACTCTCCATCCAATCCACTGCATCTTCCAAACCCACCTTCAAGTCCTTCCTGGACAACCCCCTCATCCATCGCGATGACAAGACAAAGCAAGTCATTGACCTCCTTGGAGGCAAAATTTCCCCAGTCACTCTCAATCTAATGACAACCCTCACTGGAAATACCCGCCTCAATTCCATCCCTGGAATTGTGGCAGATTACACCAAGCCCATGAAGACCAAATGGGGGGAAGTTGCAGTTTCTGGAGGGGGCAAGGTGGTGTTGAAGATCAAGGTGGATGCAGTTATTTTGATTTTGGGTGGGTTGCGGATTCATATTGGGGATAAGTTTTTGGATTTGATTGTTGGGGGTTGGATGGATGACATTACAATAGATTGGAAGCAGTAAGTCCAATCACCATATTATAGCACCATGATTTATTCATGATTCATGTGATGCTGTGCAAAGCTGAGGTAGATGTAGATTCGTGCCATGAGGTGCCAGGCCATAAATAAATGCTTGTAGAGGTAAATGGTAGCGCAAATAAATTAGAAGTAAATTTTGATGTTAGATCTATTTTTCATTGTTTTCTTGGGTTGGTTCTAAGGGGGAAATGGTACTTTTTCAATGAATAAAATGAAAGACTACAATATCACTCAATCAAAAAATGGATTCCCATGACAAAAGACGGAGGTGGGGCACTTCCCAAGACTACTATCAGCCCTGTGAACCAGAGAAGACTAGAGACTACATTATACGTTAAAGTTTGCCAGTCTATTATTTCTCCCACAATACTCATCCATACATGATTTGACCCGTTGGATAAAATTAGCATGAATCAAATTAAATTGTTGAAATAGCATGTTCAAATCAGGAAAGTGGAACGTTACATGTTTTTTTGGCAAATGATGTAGAGAGAGGTTGGGCCATTCTGTCTTTGTCGAATTGGTCTTGACCCATCATTGTGTCGGGGTCACCATGGGTGCGGTTAGGGCCATGGCCGTGGCCGTGTTTTGTGGTGATGGTGGTGGCTGTGGTGGTGATTGTGTTAATGACCATGGCTCTCCAATGCTGTGTTTTGGTGATTGGAAATTGATTTCAAGGGATTGACAATTCAACAAGGTTCAAGGTTGGAACTCCTCCTGTGTGAGTTTGACATAGGAACCTTTGCGTTGTTGATGGGACCATTGGCGGGAGGAGTGGGTTGGCTTTTGTGGCTTTTGTGATTTTTGTGGCTTTTGTGATTTTTGTTTTTTTTTCTAAGTTGTGGGTTACCACTGTGGTTTGTTTAATTGTGGCTGCTCCCAGAGGCAATGTCACCAACCACCAATAGCACTACTGCCCTGATTTCTTTTGTGTCTTGATGCTGATCCGCTATTGCTTTGGGTTTGTATGAATCTTATGAAATAGTTGGAGGTGGGATTGAGGTGAATGAAGTGGGGGCACATTGTGGATGTAGTGTGAAAGAACCAGTGCCAAAAGAAAGATGCTGTGTTGAATATGATTTGTCTTTTTAATGTTGTTTGCGTGCAGTGTGGAAAATGTAAGTGGTAACATCATGATGCAGTGGCGGCATCCAGCGGCTGGTCTTGCGGCATAATATTATATTTTCAAGCAATTTGGTAGTGGATCAGTCATGACAACTTTGGTGGGAGCAAGCTGGTCAACATCAAAGCAGAAGAACCTGGGAAGAACCAGTCCACTTTGCCATGGTGAAAAGGTGTTTTGGCAAAATTATCGTGTAATTTACGTGTGATTGGTTGTTGGTGATGTGTGAGGGATCATCCCCATAAAAAAATTTCAAAATGGAACCATCTACGTAATTTTCTATGGCAGATTTTGTACTGACACATATTGCTCATACTAAAAATTGAAAAATTGAAAATATTTGATGTGGGAATCAGGACCAAAAATGCAAATTGACTAACAAATTGAGTTAAAACCAAATCGACTTTAATTATCCTCTTAATTTTGTTCCGTGAAAATAATTTCAATTGCTCTAATCATCAAAACATTGCTGTCAAAAAACCAGGGGCATGGGGTGAGAAAAATATTTGACCTTGAAGTCTCGGCATGTGGCCTTTTGAAAATTGAAAATATTTTTATGCGCGCCGCGCGCGAACGGCCTCCGGCCCCTAATCTCTATCAAAATATTTTTTGACACCCCTAAATGACTCTAATTTGGCCTGAAAATGGCAAATGTATGACGTCATCATAGTATATGATGTCATAAAGGCGGGGCCTGGGGGTCTGAACCCCCCAAAACAAATTTTTACTTCGAGGTCATATATCTTATTTACGCCATACCCCTGCAAAAAACAGTCTAAAAATCAGCAAAAAATCTGAAAAAATCTATTTTTTTTTGGTCAGTCACGCAAAAAAGTAATTGTCACTATTACTGTTTCGAAAGTCCGTTAAAAGCGTGGCTTTGGGATGTTCCTGAGCGAGATCCGACCTTGCTGCATGCATCCTGCATCAGGCCGCTGGCCATATTATCATGTCATCTCGTGATGTCATGCAAGATGCAACTATGGATGCAAGCTCATGCAAGCCACATCACTTGGCAATGCCACCATCCATCAACTACAGTATGGTATGTAGATCCGAGCCTGCGAGTCCATAGGTAGCCTATCGTAGTCGAAATGATTGGCTTTTGTCTAATTCTTTCACGGGGAAAACAGCCAGCGAGAAAGAGAAGGGAAAACACAGGTGGTCGAAATTGAAAATAATCTTTCTGATTTTTGATTTGGCCTTATTTTGTGTGAAATCCCACGAGCAGAATTATCAAGACACGTCACCATCTACCCAACTGAACAATACTGCCATTAGCACCCGATCTTGGCGATATCTTTATGATGGCTTTGGCATTTTTATTTGATGTTACATCTTCCCTAATTTGGGCAGTCACAATACAATAGCTGCATGAAGCCAGCACATATCGATTCTTACCGAAAATGAAGATGGTTATTTCCAATGGAAAGATCTTCGTATTCCTTATGTTCCCACCATTATTATTTCTTGCGAATCACATGTTGCTGGCTTCGTCGACCAACGCATCGTTGGTTTCAAAATATGGAATGCGCCTTTTTGCTTCAATTTTGCCACCCTCTCTTCCGGTTGTATCAGCTTCTTCAACATCATCAGTGCTATTCCAGTGGACAACAAATGAAATCAAACCTAAGCATAGAGCATCAACTTCAATATTGGCATTTATGCCTTCGCCTTCCCAGCAAATGGTAACATGCCAATTAAAGCAAAACAAGGTATTCGGGAAAGTGATTACATCAAAATCCAGACACGAACCTTGCACACACAAAACTCTTTTGAGATGGGGTACCACAGAAATCTTTCGCAGAAGAATATCAATATCGGCTGTCTCAATGACGACAAAGATCAAAGGTGCATCAGATATTTCGAACGTAGCTGTACCGTCAAGTCGGCGTCGAAAATCGGAAAAAGGAAAAGTCGGCAGAAAATTGAAAGGCAACGACAAAAGGAGAAACCCGAAACGAAAACGAAAAAAGAGGGGCTCTTCCTTGAAGCAAACAATTCCTCCCCCCGTCACAAACACATTAGACTCCACATCTATCGATACTCCCCAACGGCATTTTCACTGCTATCTCCTCCACTCCCTCGATCCAAATCATCCCAAAAAAACCTACATAGGATACACCACCCATCCAGAACGTCGTTTGCGGCAGCACAATGGCCAATTAAAATGCGGAGGGGCGCGACGCACCAAAACATCAGGACGACCATGGAATTACGTTGTCATTGTCGGAGGATTTCGGGATAAAATCCAGGCTATGCAATTTGAATGGGCATGGCAGCATGTGCATCGATCGAAAATGTTTCGGGAGGCAGTGGGTTGCGATTTGTTGGCCAAGAGGATGAAAGGGAGGAGGGGAGTGAAGGCAAGGTTGGATGAGTTGAGGGTCTTGTTGAGGGATTGCGAGCCGTTTTGTTCCTACCCTTTGGATGTTTACTTTTTGGAAAAAGAGCATCATGATTTGTGGTGCAAGATATTGGAGAAAGATCAAATGGAGAAGATAACATCAACAGAGATGGGGGGCAATTCAAAACTTCCTTCTTTTGACAACCTTGTGAAAGTGTGCTCAATAGAAGATATGCCATTCGCAATGCAACAATCAATGGGGCGGGACGATGGCGAATTGGTTGATAGCGATGGTGGTGACGTTCAGATCGGTTCCTGCGCGGAATCCACAGTTAATGTCAACAACTCAATTGGGAACGCTGAAGGAAACCAACCCAATCTAGTTGCATTATGTGATCATGTCAACAACTCAATTGGGAACACTGAAAGAAACCAACCCAATCTGGTTGCATTATGTGATCGGTCGTCTGTCTCCCGCTCCATCTCAAAAGGAATCTCATTTGCCGAGAACAAATCTAATCCAAAAACTTCGACTTGTATGGATCGGCGGAAAGTGATGCAAATGGCTTCATTTTTAGGGGTTTTACAGCAAAATTCGCCCGTAAACAATGCGTTTGCTGCTCCGGACACGTCGTCTTTTCCTATCCCCCATGGGACTGTTTTCGAGATAAATGAGTCCAATAGCCCGTATTCTGCAATAGCCTACCTTCCTCCTACTGCATCCATACGTGCCCAGAAAGGCACCGGTACAGAGACAAAGTCTCTACCCCTTCTTGTAGTACTCCATGGTGCTGGAAACAATAAAAATTCCGCTCTATTCGAGTTCACCCAAGGAGATCATGCGAATCTACCACTGTCTTTCCTCGCCTCTCGTGACGCACCATCCACTCTTGCAGAAAACTTTGTTGTTGTAGCCCCTTACGTCGGCCAAGACAAGAGAAGTTTGTATGACGAACCACGTGGCAAAATACTGTCATTTGTGAAATGGTTCAGCAGTTGGATAGAATCACAAAAAAATGCTGAGAACTCACCAAATATTTCCATCGACCCCCAGAAAGTGTTCCTGTTTGGATTTTCAGAAGGGGCTACTCTCGCAGTGGAGTTGGCGACAACGCGTCAATTCCATGGGGTTGTTCTAGCGTCCTACGGGTTCACGGGCACTCTGCCAAAAATGGCATTAGATAGGTTGACAGGAATTCCTATCTGGGTAGTCCATTCAAAAGACGATGATATCTATGATATTTCTTGTTCTGAAAAGTTGGTTAGTAGGTTGTCAGGTGATGGGGTTAATAAACAAAGCATCGGCATCAATAGCACAGTGAATGGGATATCTGATGTTGTGAGGTATACTTGGTTGGGGCCAGAACGGAATGGATTCAAAGAAAGGGGGCGTGAGCATGTCAAAGCAGCATTGGTTGCTTCCAATAGCGTGGAAATTTATTCCTGGTTATCATCACTTTGATTCGTTTGATTATATGGTACAATGGAAAATTTAGAACAATATCTCTCATAATTTTAAACGATTTCTTGATATTATCCATTGTTTGCTCTCAACTTTTCACATGTTAGTTTGCGAGTAAAATTCGATTTCACTTCAATACCATAATTATTTCATTTTGATATTTATGAAATTGTGTTCAAAAATTACTTCTGTTCCAAAAAATTCTTGAAACTGTCTGAAAAGATTTATGTATGGCAGTAATAATATCAGAAAAAAAATAGGTCTAAGCAATGTGCAGGTTGCATTATATTGTATTATATTGTGTGAGCAGGCCTGCAGTGATGCCACTATGGTAAGTAGGTGATGGTAGAGGCTTGAGAGGCTGGACGGATCCTGCTGGATCCCTAAGCTTCCCTAAGTATCTTGATTTTTCTGCTTGATGATTGACACCGCCCGCCCAGTTCACCCTATCCAGTCAGTAACAAGCACGCAATTTAGACGTGAGTAATAAGTACAATACAATACGTACTACCATACCTTTAACAAAACAATACAACATCAATAAATCCATAATTGTACTACTATTACCTTAGCATAGTAAGTACCATAGTAGATACTACTAGATCATTATCAGTATTCTTCTATGTATCTCAGGCGGATGTTTTGCGAGTTACGTTGTCCATGCACAGCACTTTAATTTTACAAAAAAATAGTAGACACTTGGCAACGTAACCACAGGTAAACACGCTTTATTAAAAATGTCAAAAGATTGATTTTAAAGCAGTTCTAACAACTCACATTCCATTCTGCTCCATTTCCTGAAATCTTTCTTGGTACTTACTCCGTCGCTTAGGTAACAAAAATGCCAGATGAAGAAAGGTACCAGGATCTACCGTGCTTCAGGCCAAGCAACGGAGAAGAATTTTGCTTCACTTTTGCCACCAGCCCATCCGTTCAACCCTATGGCTGCGGACTCGATTATCCCAAGGGCAGTAATAGCTGCAAATTCAATGTTTTCTACCGCATGGGAGGAGACGATGGAATGACCGATTGGGAGTACGTTGAACTTGAGGCCACAAGTGACAATGCGGCCATGATTGATTATGCTTATCTTGATTCTTTTTATTACGAACAGTGCTGGTATGGAAAGTGTCTTTCGAGAACACACACGTTGTTTAAATGGGGCTTGGACGATAATTATGGGTGGTGTATGAGTACGAATGCGGATGATTGGAAGGAGTTTAAGGGTAAAGACTGTGTCCGGCGCGATTTTCTCGGATGGTTTTGTTTGGAGTACAAAGAAGTATATTGGACGACGTCAAAGACTTGCAGGAAAAAGTATCGTTTCAAAAGGGATGGGTTTGTTTACCCAGTTTTTGAAATCGAAGAGGAGGAGGTGGAGGTGATTGAGTACGTGAAAGTTCACGAAAAGGATGTGGTTGGAGCTAGATCAGACGAATCTGACGTTGTGGACTCTTGAACACTGTACGTGATATTTCGTTGGTTCCAAAACGGGATGTTGAAAAGGCTGATGTCGGTTGCATGTCCCTACAGTGGATTTCAGCTCATTTTTTTCCTTGATACCTACTACTTATGGTACAAAACCATTCCATTTATTGCTGTCCATGGCAATTAAAATATAATTATCTATAAAGGAATAATTGTGAGTTCTTTTTATGTGGTTACAGTATAAATAAACACAACATGTACATTTTTTGGAACCAAGTATAGAGAGAGAAAAACGTGGCTGTAGATTAATAGATCTATCTATACTCAATTTTACTTCAGCAAAAAAGAGAATTGGTCACATGGGTTAGCTCCAGCAATAAATAAGACCTCTTGGCTGAAAGATCTCACTTGTCCCTTTTGCTCATGATTTTTGGCATATAGCATCTACTCCTTGCATCAATCTGGCACTGACATCTCTGGGTTATGTCATGTCCTGTGATCATTTTTTACAATATTTTATATCAACTTCATCTTATAAATTGTAAATCAAAAACTGGCAAAATGTAAATTCCCAGGGAAGTCTTGGGTTGATGCAGAAAGTAATTTCTAGACCTAACAACCAGGAACAGCCACGATTACTAGATGAGTGCAAGTTAAAATGGCTGAAAATATCCAAAATTGATTTTACTAGGTGAATAGGAATATTGAATTTTATTAGTAAACTATCAAAAGTCCCTATTGTGTTCAGTGCGAATGATATTATTCTCAAAATTCCAACTATTTGATCTGGCAAGTCATATTGAGCTTTATTTGACGTTTGGAGCAATAAAATTTAGATTGATCACTGATGAAATCACAAAAAGGAATCAAAACCCAATCTGGTACATGTGGCCACTAGAATTCTGTTCTTCATTATTTGATCCAGGGATGGAACAGTTCAACTTGACAACGTAAAGGTTTCAATAAAAGAATTAAGCTTGGCATATTTGCATCAAAGTAAAGTTTTCCAATCATTTGTAGTTTTTATTTTACCTGGAAATGTTTTTAATATTTGCAAATAGTAACATGACTTTTTAGTTTGTGTGCCTTTTGTTTTTTATCGTGTTAATTTATTGTAATCAAGTAGCTTTAAAGTTTGTTACTTTCAACATGTTATCTTAAGAAATGAAAATGGAAGAGTATGCTGAGATGATTTTTATCTAAACTAGCTTGTTTCTGTTAGAATTTTCATTGATTGCTGTTAAAAAACACTATTGTAGAGGTCATCACTATTTGTGTCAGTAACAAATATGCTTGTTTTCTAGAGGAAGAAAGTGGATTCTATTTGTATTGAAATTAAACAAGAAAATGGCAAAAGACTGGTCAGATATTCATCGGTTTGTATAATTCATAATAAAATGAATTTGATTTTTTTTCAGAAAATGCCCGTTTTGCAATCAGATTGTCTGAAAATAAGGAAGTATTAAAACCCTTGTGCCAAATTAATATTTCACATTGGTTTTAGTATGATCACATATTAAAAAAATTATTCAATTAAGGAAAACAAGATGTAATTGTAATCAATTAATAGACAGCATAAATAGCCATATATTGTATAATTCCTGAAAGAATTTTTCTTAGTGTTGCAGGTAGAACTATGATACTACGTTAGTAGTTTTTGGATTGCTTTCAATTGATTTTTATGTTGTGCAGTAATATTACATTGTGTAGCTCTAAAAAATTGATTCATATCAATCCCATCAGCATTGTATGGAAACTAAGCAATCATTCAACCAATATTTTTGATAATAGTCTTATTGACAAATGCAAAATGTAGGTCCTAAAAGTTTTCTTCTTGAAACTATTCTAATCACTGATCACAGACAAAGTGTTCAAAGGAAGTACATATTGTAGTGCTCTAGTAGTATGCACCACATTGTACCTCTTGCATAACACAGTCCCCAATGAAATTCCCTGATAATAACTAGGGAATGAACCAGCACCCTGTAGTACAATAACTTGTGTACCTTTTGCATGACATAGATACAGTCCTCAATACATAAGAAGTTCTAGTAATGACTAGGGAACAAGCCATCACTACAATAGGTTTTACAGTACAAAGCATGATGATACACTTCCCATTTTCCTCAAAAATAAAATTTGATTGATTGTCATAGGAAAATTGGAACTACTACCACAATTTTTTTGTTGTCTACTGAAAATTTCTTGCTTAGGTCTAAGTTGGAAAGGGAATAGGATACACTTTGTTTTGTATTTTTTTTTGACAAAAAAATGTTCTCAGATTTTTGTATGGTTTTAAATACCATTTTTAGGCATTTTTGCTCAAATCAGCGGGAATTAAAACTGTGAGATTTGAAAACCCATCACGAGGATAATTTTGTGATGTGTAATATTATTTTAGCATGCCCATTTTTTGAGGTGAATCAATGCAGTTTGAATAAAAGGTAATTATGATTTCATTTTCTAGAATTTACCTTCAAAATTGTATATTATTTTTTGCTGAAATAATATTATGGGTACACTGTTATGCTGTAGTAGTAACTGTTTGTCATCTGATACTCTTTTCTTAATACATGATAGTGATAGGTAGGTATGATAAATAGATAGCGTAGTGGATGGATGGTATGGTACTACTATTACTTTTTGCAACCACAATATAGTACATTACTGTTCACAATTGTACATTGTACCCACAACACAAACAACAACAGGCGCAAGAACAACACAACAACTCCACCCACCACTGATGTCAAACTACAAGACCCCAATGTATAATAGCCAATAGCTGCCAATGAGCCAACCGCCTCAGACCCTTCCCATTGCCCCCAATACCACACTTATTTAGGCCATTAGCAAGAGCTGCCGGTATTGCTTGCAGCAAAAACTGCTGCTGCTTTCAGTTGCCATTTTGTATTTTTGATGAACAGCAATTCCTTTTGATCCCTTGATGCAATCAAGACAGTGATGGAGAAAAAATAGATGATGGTGAGAGCAGTATTTTGTTTTTTATGCTAGTCCTGTGTTCCCCGTCCCCCCAGCAATCTACCAGTGTAATTACTTGAGCTGAAGCTCTTCCATGATGATGCTGCAAATTTGAATATTTGTGCATTTTGCAGGTGAGTGTATTTCCTTTGTTGGGTTTTATTATTGGATTTGGCCACAGCAGGAAACTAAATAATTTCTTTCTTACCTTCTAATTCAGCTTCTTGGAGTCATCACACTAACAGCTAGAATATTGGTCCCTCTCCATTTGGCAACCTGATGAGGGTTCTTAGGTTTAGGTATGACCTATTCTTTGTTTTTTATTAAGTTTGATAATTTACTGAATCTTCTGTTTTTATTGATCCATCAATTTTTTCCAGTCAAAGCAATCACAGCAACAGCAAAATCCCACAATTGTTGGACCATTTGCTCTGTGTCATGTCAACAGGATTCATCTAGCTGTGGTCAATTTGCCACTGCCATTATTGACTACTGCCCTTTTGTAGCAGAAAAGTCCAACCTATTTTAAAAAATTACATAAAAACCTTAGACTGATTGTAAATTGTAAAACACTGTCATTACTAAAAAGTAGTACTGTGATACCATGCAAAAGGTAAGAGCCTAGCTAATGGATACAAAAATAACCCTAATACCATGTGCAACTATTTGGTGTTTTAACACCTACTGTTGGTGCTGTTGTGAGAGTAGTAAAAACAAAAATTGGTTTTGATTGCTATTGTCTACACCCACATGCTGATTTATTGTTACCATTTTTGTGTTGTTAAAATTGTGCGTGCAGCATTTTTGAAGATCAGAACATCATGGTTGCTAGAGGGAATAACAAAACCTAAAATAATAACATACTGTACCATAGGGGTTTCCAATGAAAGTAGAAAAAGTAATGGGAATTCTATTTTGACCAGAGAATGTATGTAGAATAGAAAAGAGTTACTGAGATTCTGTAATTTACTAGTATAGGACAATATTTCTAGCTCAGATTTTTCAAGAGACGAAATTGATTTGTCATTTCAAATCTACAACTTATACGGAATTTTCAGCATGTATGCTTAATCATTAATATATGGATGTTATTAAGCTAAAACAAATCGGTGCAAAAAACTGGATCCAAAAAATACAGGTACTGATGACAAAAGTTTATCATCTATCTTAGGTCATACATACCTAAAAGGGTGTTATCAATTAATGATGTTAAATGTATTAATAGTGTTCTAGTTTAGATAAGTCTCATCTTACAAAAAATGAGCAAAATAATGAAAATATAAAGCGTCCAAAGAACTAGTAAAAGATGTAGAAAAGCATCTCCAAGATTTTAACCCTGTGAAAGACCTAGTGGTTGTAAAACCTGTGATGCTTCTATGTCTGCCATTCATGGTTGCTGAAGAATGGGTGAACGTTTGATTTGACTCAATTTGGTTAGTTTTTGTTTGATGGGGTGTTATCAAGTTTGTTGCATCAATCTCTAATATGTTTAGCATATGAATATGCAATGGTGAGTCCTATTTGTTAATTTAACTATGTCTTAGGGTCCATGACCTTGTAAGTTCCATCATAGAACTTGGACTTGGATTTCAAGGCCCACACTTGGTTGGCTATGCAGAGTACTCCTTTTGGGACTTTGTTTGATCTGGTGATGTCATCTGTCCTTTTGGCATTTGGACAAGACAATGCATATGGTAATTGTTTGGGCAGTTTATTGTCAGATAGAAACACCTGTTGAGTTTTGCCACTAACTCACAGCTCGAGCTGTGAGTTAGTGGCAAAACTCAACAGGTGTTTCTATCTGACAATAAACTGCCCAAACAATTACCATATGCATTGTCTTGTCCAAATGCCAAAAGGACAGATGACATCACCAGATCAAACAAAGTCCCAAAAGGAGTACTCTGCATAGCCAACCAAGTGTGGGCCTTGAAATCCAAGTCCAAGTTCTATGATGGAACTTACAAGGTCATGGACCCTAAGACATAGTTAAATTAACAAATAGGACTCACCATTGCATATTCATATGCTAAACATATTAGAGATTGATGCAACAAACTTGATAACACCCCATCAAACAAAAACTAACCAAATTGAGTCAAATCAAACGTTCACCCATTCTTCAGCAACCATGAATGGCAGACATAGAAGCATCACAGGTTTTACAACCACTAGGTCTTTCACAGGGTTAAAATCTTGGAGATGCTTTTCTACATCTTTTACTAGTTCTTTGGACGCTTTATATTTTCATTATTTTGCTCATTTTTTGTAAGATGAGACTTATCTAAACTAGAACACTATTAATACATTTAACATCATTAATTGATAACACCCTTTTAGGTATGTATGACCTAAGATAGATGATAAACTTTTGTCATCAGTACCTGTATTTTTTGGATCCAGTTTTTTGCACCGATTTGTTTTAGCTTAATAACATCCATATATTAATGATTAAGCATACATGCTGAAAATTCCGTATAAGTTGTAGATTTGAAATGACAAATCAATTTCGTCTCTTGAAAAATCTGAGCTAGAAATATTGTCCTATACTAGTAAATTACAGAATCTCAGTAACTCTTTTCTATTCTACATACATTCTCTGGTCAAAATAGAATTCCCATTACTTTTTCTACTTTCATTGGAAACCCCTATGGTACAGTATGTTATTATTTTAGGTTTTGTTATTCCCTCTAGCAACCATGATGTTCTGATCTTCAAAAATGCTGCACGCACAATTTTAACAACACAAAAATGGTAACAATAAATCAGCATGTGGGTGTAGACAATAGCAATCAAAACCAATTTTTGTTTTTACTACTCTCACAACAGCACCAACAGTAGGTGTTAAAACACCAAATAGTTGCACATGGTATTAGGGTTATTTTTGTATCCATTAGCTAGGCTCTTACCTTTTGCATGGTATCACAGTACTACTTTTTAGTAATGACAGTGTTTTACAATTTACAATCAGTCTAAGGTTTTTATGTAATTTTTTAAAATAGGTTGGACTTTTCTGCTACAAAAGGGCAGTAGTCAATAATGGCAGTGGCAAATTGACCACAGCTAGATGAATCCTGTTGACATGACACAGAGCAAATGGTCCAACAATTGTGGGATTTTGCTGTTGCTGTGATTGCTTTGACTGGAAAAAATTGATGGATCAATAAAAACAGAAGATTCAGTAAATTATCAAACTTAATAAAAAACAAAGAATAGGTCATACCTAAACCTAAGAACCCTCATCAGGTTGCCAAATGGAGAGGGACCAATATTCTAGCTGTTAGTGTGATGACTCCAAGAAGCTGAATTAGAAGGTAAGAAAGAAATTATTTAGTTTCCTGCTGTGGCCAAATCCAATAATAAAACCCAACAAAGGAAATACACTCACCTGCAAAATGCACAAATATTCAAATTTGCAGCATCATCATGGAAGAGCTTCAGCTCAAGTAATTACACTGGTAGATTGCTGGGGGGACGGGGAACACAGGACTAGCATAAAAAACAAAATACTGCTCTCACCATCATCTATTTTTTCTCCATCACTGTCTTGATTGCATCAAGGGATCAAAAGGAATTGCTGTTCATCAAAAATACAAAATGGCAACTGAAAGCAGCAGCAGTTTTTGCTGCAAGCAATACCGGCAGCTCTTGCTAATGGCCTAAATAAGTGTGGTATTGGGGGCAATGGGAAGGGTCTGAGGCGGTTGGCTCATTGGCAGCTATTGGCTATTATACATTGGGGTCTTGTAGTTTGACATCAGTGGTGGGTGGAGTTGTTGTGTTGTTCTTGCGCCTGTTGTTGTTTGTGTTGTGGGTACAATGTACAATTGTGAACAGTAATGTACTATATTGTGGTTGCAAAAAGTAATAGTAGTACCATACCATCCATCCACTACGCTATCTATTTATCATACCTACCTATCACTATCATGTATTAAGAAAAGAGTATCAGATGACAAACAGTTACTACTACAGCATAACAGTGTACCCATAATATTATTTCAGCAAAAAATAATATACAATTTTGAAGGTAAATTCTAGAAAATGAAATCATAATTACCTTTTATTCAAACTGCATTGATTCACCTCAAAAAATGGGCATGCTAAAATAATATTACACATCACAAAATTATCCTCGTGATGGGTTTTCAAATCTCACAGTTTTAATTCCCGCTGATTTGAGCAAAAATGCCTAAAAATGGTATTTAAAACCATACAAAAATCTGAGAACATTTTTTTGTCAAAAAAAAATACAAAACAAAGTGTATCCTATTCCCTTTCCAACTTAGACCTAAGCAAGAAATTTTCAGTAGACAACAAAAAAATTGTGGTAGTAGTTCCAATTTTCCTATGACAATCAATCAAATTTTATTTTTGAGGAAAATGGGAAGTGTATCATCATGCTTTGTACTGTAAAACCTATTGTAGTGATGGCTTGTTCCCTAGTCATTACTAGAACTTCTTATGTATTGAGGACTGTATCTATGTCATGCAAAAGGTACACAAGTTATTGTACTACAGGGTGCTGGTTCATTCCCTAGTTATTATCAGGGAATTTCATTGGGGACTGTGTTATGCAAGAGGTACAATGTGGTGCATACTACTAGAGCACTACAATATGTACTTCCTTTGAACACTTTGTCTGTGATCAGTGATTAGAATAGTTTCAAGAAGAAAACTTTTAGGACCTACATTTTGCATTTGTCAATAAGACTATTATCAAAAATATTGGTTGAATGATTGCTTAGTTTCCATACAATGCTGATGGGATTGATATGAATCAATTTTTTAGAGCTACACAATGTAATATTACTGCACAACATAAAAATCAATTGAAAGCAATCCAAAAACTACTAACGTAGTATCATAGTTCTACCTGCAACACTAAGAAAAATTCTTTCAGGAATTATACAATATATGGCTATTTATGCTGTCTATTAATTGATTACAATTACATCTTGTTTTCCTTAATTGAATAATTTTTTTAATATGTGATCATACTAAAACCAATGTGAAATATTAATTTGGCACAAGGGTTTTAATACTTCCTTATTTTCAGACAATCTGATTGCAAAACGGGCATTTTCTGAAAAAAAATCAAATTCATTTTATTATGAATTATACAAACCGATGAATATCTGACCAGTCTTTTGCCATTTTCTTGTTTAATTTCAATACAAATAGAATCCACTTTCTTCCTCTAGAAAACAAGCATATTTGTTACTGACACAAATAGTGATGACCTCTACAATAGTGTTTTTTAACAGCAATCAATGAAAATTCTAACAGAAACAAGCTAGTTTAGATAAAAATCATCTCAGCATACTCTTCCATTTTCATTTCTTAAGATAACATGTTGAAAGTAACAAACTTTAAAGCTACTTGATTACAATAAATTAACACGATAAAAAACAAAAGGCACACAAACTAAAAAGTCATGTTACTATTTGCAAATATTAAAAACATTTCCAGGTAAAATAAAAACTACAAATGATTGGAAAACTTTACTTTGATGCAAATATGCCAAGCTTAATTCTTTTATTGAAACCTTTACGTTGTCAAGTTGAACTGTTCCATCCCTGGATCAAATAATGAAGAACAGAATTCTAGTGGCCACATGTACCAGATTGGGTTTTGATTCCTTTTTGTGATTTCATCAGTGATCAATCTAAATTTTATTGCTCCAAACGTCAAATAAAGCTCAATATGACTTGCCAGATCAAATAGTTGGAATTTTGAGAATAATATCATTCGCACTGAACACAATAGGGACTTTTGATAGTTTACTAATAAAATTCAATATTCCTATTCACCTAGTAAAATCAATTTTGGATATTTTCAGCCATTTTAACTTGCACTCATCTAGTAATCGTGGCTGTTCCTGGTTGTTAGGTCTAGAAATTACTTTCTGCATCAACCCAAGACTTCCCTGGGAATTTACATTTTGCCAGTTTTTGATTTACAATTTATAAGATGAAGTTGATATAAAATATTGTAAAAAATGATCACAGGACATGACATAACCCAGAGATGTCAGTGCCAGATTGATGCAAGGAGTAGATGCTATATGCCAAAAATCATGAGCAAAAGGGACAAGTGAGATCTTTCAGCCAAGAGGTCTTATTTATTGCTGGAGCTAACCCATGTGACCAATTCTCTTTTTTGCTGAAGTAAAATTGAGTATAGATAGATCTATTAATCTACAGCCACGTTTTTCTCTCTCTATACTTGGTTCCAAAAAATGTACATGTTGTGTTTATTTATACTGTAACCACATAAAAAGAACTCACAATTATTCCTTTATAGATAATTATATTTTAATTGCCATGGACAGCAATAAATGGAATGGTTTTGTACCATAAGTAGTAGGTATCAAGGAAAAAAATGAGCTGAAATCCACTGTAGGGACATGCAACCGACATCAGCCTTTTCAACATCCCGTTTTGGAACCAACGAAATATCACGTACAGTGTTCAAGAGTCCACAACGTCAGATTCGTCTGATCTAGCTCCAACCACATCCTTTTCGTGAACTTTCACGTACTCAATCACCTCCACCTCCTCCTCTTCGATTTCAAAAACTGGGTAAACAAACCCATCCCTTTTGAAACGATACTTTTTCCTGCAAGTCTTTGACGTCGTCCAATATACTTCTTTGTACTCCAAACAAAACCATCCGAGAAAATCGCGCCGGACACAGTCTTTACCCTTAAACTCCTTCCAATCATCCGCATTCGTACTCATACACCACCCATAATTATCGTCCAAGCCCCATTTAAACAACGTGTGTGTTCTCGAAAGACACTTTCCATACCAGCACTGTTCGTAATAAAAAGAATCAAGATAAGCATAATCAATCATGGCCGCATTGTCACTTGTGGCCTCAAGTTCAACGTACTCCCAATCGGTCATTCCATCGTCTCCTCCCATGCGGTAGAAAACATTGAATTTGCAGCTATTACTGCCCTTGGGATAATCGAGTCCGCAGCCATAGGGTTGAACGGATGGGCTGGTGGCAAAAGTGAAGCAAAATTCTTCTCCGTTGCTTGGCCTGAAGCACGGTAGATCCTGGTACCTTTCTTCATCTGGCATTTTTGTTACCTAAGCGACGGAGTAAGTACCAAGAAAGATTTCAGGAAATGGAGCAGAATGGAATGTGAGTTGTTAGAACTGCTTTAAAATCAATCTTTTGACATTTTTAATAAAGCGTGTTTACCTGTGGTTACGTTGCCAAGTGTCTACTATTTTTTTGTAAAATTAAAGTGCTGTGCATGGACAACGTAACTCGCAAAACATCCGCCTGAGATACATAGAAGAATACTGATAATGATCTAGTAGTATCTACTATGGTACTTACTATGCTAAGGTAATAGTAGTACAATTATGGATTTATTGATGTTGTATTGTTTTGTTAAAGGTATGGTAGTACGTATTGTATTGTACTTATTACTCACGTCTAAATTGCGTGCTTGTTACTGACTGGATAGGGTGAACTGGGCGGGCGGTGTCAATCATCAAGCAGAAAAATCAAGATACTTAGGGAAGCTTAGGGATCCAGCAGGATCCGTCCAGCCTCTCAAGCCTCTACCATCACCTACTTACCATAGTGGCATCACTGCAGGCCTGCTCACACAATATAATACAATATAATGCAACCTGCACATTGCTTAGACCTATTTTTTTTCTGATATTATTACTGCCATACATAAATCTTTTCAGACAGTTTCAAGAATTTTTTGGAACAGAAGTAATTTTTGAACACAATTTCATAAATATCAAAATGAAATAATTATGGTATTGAAGTGAAATCGAATTTTACTCGCAAACTAACATGTGAAAAGTTGAGAGCAAACAATGGATAATATCAAGAAATCGTTTAAAATTATGAGAGATATTGTTCTAAATTTTCCATTGTACCATATAATCAAACGAATCAAAGTGATGATAACCAGGAATAAATTTCCACGCTATTGGAAGCAACCAATGCTGCTTTGACATGCTCACGCCCCCTTTCTTTGAATCCATTCCGTTCTGGCCCCAACCAAGTATACCTCACAACATCAGATATCCCATTCACTGTGCTATTGATGCCGATGCTTTGTTTATTAACCCCATCACCTGACAACCTACTAACCAACTTTTCAGAACAAGAAATATCATAGATATCATCGTCTTTTGAATGGACTACCCAGATAGGAATTCCTGTCAACCTATCTAATGCCATTTTTGGCAGAGTGCCCGTGAACCCGTAGGACGCTAGAACAACCCCATGGAATTGACGCGTTGTCGCCAACTCCACTGCGAGAGTAGCCCCTTCTGAAAATCCAAACAGGAACACTTTCTGGGGGTCGATGGAAATATTTGGTGAGTTCTCAGCATTTTTTTGTGATTCTATCCAACTGCTGAACCATTTCACAAATGACAGTATTTTGCCACGTGGTTCGTCATACAAACTTCTCTTGTCTTGGCCGACGTAAGGGGCTACAACAACAAAGTTTTCTGCAAGAGTGGATGGTGCGTCACGAGAGGCGAGGAAAGACAGTGGTAGATTCGCATGATCTCCTTGGGTGAACTCGAATAGAGCGGAATTTTTATTGTTTCCAGCACCATGGAGTACTACAAGAAGGGGTAGAGACTTTGTCTCTGTACCGGTGCCTTTCTGGGCACGTATGGATGCAGTAGGAGGAAGGTAGGCTATTGCAGAATACGGGCTATTGGACTCATTTATCTCGAAAACAGTCCCATGGGGGATAGGAAAAGACGACGTGTCCGGAGCAGCAAACGCATTGTTTACGGGCGAATTTTGCTGTAAAACCCCTAAAAATGAAGCCATTTGCATCACTTTCCGCCGATCCATACAAGTCGAAGTTTTTGGATTAGATTTGTTCTCGGCAAATGAGATTCCTTTTGAGATGGAGCGGGAGACAGACGACCGATCACATAATGCAACCAGATTGGGTTGGTTTCTTTCAGTGTTCCCAATTGAGTTGTTGACATGATCACATAATGCAACTAGATTGGGTTGGTTTCCTTCAGCGTTCCCAATTGAGTTGTTGACATTAACTGTGGATTCCGCGCAGGAACCGATCTGAACGTCACCACCATCGCTATCAACCAATTCGCCATCGTCCCGCCCCATTGATTGTTGCATTGCGAATGGCATATCTTCTATTGAGCACACTTTCACAAGGTTGTCAAAAGAAGGAAGTTTTGAATTGCCCCCCATCTCTGTTGATGTTATCTTCTCCATTTGATCTTTCTCCAATATCTTGCACCACAAATCATGATGCTCTTTTTCCAAAAAGTAAACATCCAAAGGGTAGGAACAAAACGGCTCGCAATCCCTCAACAAGACCCTCAACTCATCCAACCTTGCCTTCACTCCCCTCCTCCCTTTCATCCTCTTGGCCAACAAATCGCAACCCACTGCCTCCCGAAACATTTTCGATCGATGCACATGCTGCCATGCCCATTCAAATTGCATAGCCTGGATTTTATCCCGAAATCCTCCGACAATGACAACGTAATTCCATGGTCGTCCTGATGTTTTGGTGCGTCGCGCCCCTCCGCATTTTAATTGGCCATTGTGCTGCCGCAAACGACGTTCTGGATGGGTGGTGTATCCTATGTAGGTTTTTTTGGGATGATTTGGATCGAGGGAGTGGAGGAGATAGCAGTGAAAATGCCGTTGGGGAGTATCGATAGATGTGGAGTCTAATGTGTTTGTGACGGGGGGAGGAATTGTTTGCTTCAAGGAAGAGCCCCTCTTTTTTCGTTTTCGTTTCGGGTTTCTCCTTTTGTCGTTGCCTTTCAATTTTCTGCCGACTTTTCCTTTTTCCGATTTTCGACGCCGACTTGACGGTACAGCTACGTTCGAAATATCTGATGCACCTTTGATCTTTGTCGTCATTGAGACAGCCGATATTGATATTCTTCTGCGAAAGATTTCTGTGGTACCCCATCTCAAAAGAGTTTTGTGTGTGCAAGGTTCGTGTCTGGATTTTGATGTAATCACTTTCCCGAATACCTTGTTTTGCTTTAATTGGCATGTTACCATTTGCTGGGAAGGCGAAGGCATAAATGCCAATATTGAAGTTGATGCTCTATGCTTAGGTTTGATTTCATTTGTTGTCCACTGGAATAGCACTGATGATGTTGAAGAAGCTGATACAACCGGAAGAGAGGGTGGCAAAATTGAAGCAAAAAGGCGCATTCCATATTTTGAAACCAACGATGCGTTGGTCGACGAAGCCAGCAACATGTGATTCGCAAGAAATAATAATGGTGGGAACATAAGGAATACGAAGATCTTTCCATTGGAAATAACCATCTTCATTTTCGGTAAGAATCGATATGTGCTGGCTTCATGCAGCTATTGTATTGTGACTGCCCAAATTAGGGAAGATGTAACATCAAATAAAAATGCCAAAGCCATCATAAAGATATCGCCAAGATCGGGTGCTAATGGCAGTATTGTTCAGTTGGGTAGATGGTGACGTGTCTTGATAATTCTGCTCGTGGGATTTCACACAAAATAAGGCCAAATCAAAAATCAGAAAGATTATTTTCAATTTCGACCACCTGTGTTTTCCCTTCTCTTTCTCGCTGGCTGTTTTCCCCGTGAAAGAATTAGACAAAAGCCAATCATTTCGACTACGATAGGCTACCTATGGACTCGCAGGCTCGGATCTACATACCATACTGTAGTTGATGGATGGTGGCATTGCCAAGTGATGTGGCTTGCATGAGCTTGCATCCATAGTTGCATCTTGCATGACATCACGAGATGACATGATAATATGGCCAGCGGCCTGATGCAGGATGCATGCAGCAAGGTCGGATCTCGCTCAGGAACATCCCAAAGCCACGCTTTTAACGGACTTTCGAAACAGTAATAGTGACAATTACTTTTTTGCGTGACTGACCAAAAAAAAATAGATTTTTTCAGATTTTTTGCTGATTTTTAGACTGTTTTTTGCAGGGGTATGGCGTAAATAAGATATATGACCTCGAAGTAAAAATTTGTTTTGGGGGGTTCAGACCCCCAGGCCCCGCCTTTATGACATCATATACTATGATGACGTCATACATTTGCCATTTTCAGGCCAAATTAGAGTCATTTAGGGGTGTCAAAAAATATTTTGATAGAGATTAGGGGCCGGAGGCCGTTCGCGCGCGGCGCGCATAAAAATATTTTCAATTTTCAAAAGGCCACATGCCGAGACTTCAAGGTCAAATATTTTTCTCACCCCATGCCCCTGGTTTTTTGACAGCAATGTTTTGATGATTAGAGCAATTGAAATTATTTTCACGGAACAAAATTAAGAGGATAATTAAAGTCGATTTGGTTTTAACTCAATTTGTTAGTCAATTTGCATTTTTGGTCCTGATTCCCACATCAAATATTTTCAATTTTTCAATTTTTAGTATGAGCAATATGTGTCAGTACAAAATCTGCCATAGAAAATTACGTAGATGGTTCCATTTTGAAATTTTTTTATGGGGATGATCCCTCACACATCACCAACAACCAATCACACGTAAATTACACGATAATTTTGCCAAAACACCTTTTCACCATGGCAAAGTGGACTGGTTCTTCCCAGGTTCTTCTGCTTTGATGTTGACCAGCTTGCTCCCACCAAAGTTGTCATGACTGATCCACTACCAAATTGCTTGAAAATATAATATTATGCCGCAAGACCAGCCGCTGGATGCCGCCACTGCATCATGATGTTACCACTTACATTTTCCACACTGCACGCAAACAACATTAAAAAGACAAATCATATTCAACACAGCATCTTTCTTTTGGCACTGGTTCTTTCACACTACATCCACAATGTGCCCCCACTTCATTCACCTCAATCCCACCTCCAACTATTTCATAAGATTCATACAAACCCAAAGCAATAGCGGATCAGCATCAAGACACAAAAGAAATCAGGGCAGTAGTGCTATTGGTGGTTGGTGACATTGCCTCTGGGAGCAGCCACAATTAAACAAACCACAGTGGTAACCCACAACTTAGAAAAAAAAACAAAAATCACAAAAGCCACAAAAATCACAAAAGCCACAAAAGCCAACCCACTCCTCCCGCCAATGGTCCCATCAACAACGCAAAGGTTCCTATGTCAAACTCACACAGGAGGAGTTCCAACCTTGAACCTTGTTGAATTGTCAATCCCTTGAAATCAATTTCCAATCACCAAAACACAGCATTGGAGAGCCATGGTCATTAACACAATCACCACCACAGCCACCACCATCACCACAAAACACGGCCACGGCCATGGCCCTAACCGCACCCATGGTGACCCCGACACAATGATGGGTCAAGACCAATTCGACAAAGACAGAATGGCCCAACCTCTCTCTACATCATTTGCCAAAAAAACATGTAACGTTCCACTTTCCTGATTTGAACATGCTATTTCAACAATTTAATTTGATTCATGCTAATTTTATCCAACGGGTCAAATCATGTATGGATGAGTATTGTGGGAGAAATAATAGACTGGCAAACTTTAACGTATAATGTAGTCTCTAGTCTTCTCTGGTTCACAGGGCTGATAGTAGTCTTGGGAAGTGCCCCACCTCCGTCTTTTGTCATGGGAATCCATTTTTTGATTGAGTGATATTGTAGTCTTTCATTTTATTCATTGAAAAAGTACCATTTCCCCCTTAGAACCAACCCAAGAAAACAATGAAAAATAGATCTAACATCAAAATTTACTTCTAATTTATTTGCGCTACCATTTACCTCTACAAGCATTTATTTATGGCCTGGCACCTCATGGCACGAATCTACATCTACCTCAGCTTTGCACAGCATCACATGAATCATGAATAAATCATGGTGCTATAATATGGTGATTGGACTTACTGCTTCCAATCTATTGTAATGTCATCCATCCAACCCCCAACAATCAAATCCAAAAACTTATCCCCAATATGAATCCGCAACCCACCCAAAATCAAAATAACTGCATCCACCTTGATCTTCAACACCACCTTGCCCCCTCCAGAAACTGCAACTTCCCCCCATTTGGTCTTCATGGGCTTGGTGTAATCTGCCACAATTCCAGGGATGGAATTGAGGCGGGTATTTCCAGTGAGGGTTGTCATTAGATTGAGAGTGACTGGGGAAATTTTGCCTCCAAGGAGGTCAATGACTTGCTTTGTCTTGTCATCGCGATGGATGAGGGGGTTGTCCAGGAAGGACTTGAAGGTGGGTTTGGAAGATGCAGTGGATTGGATGGAGAGTTGGATTTGACAGTGGCAATGGAGTTGGATTTGGAGGAGGTGGTGTAATAACAACAAATGAGGACTTGAAAGATGGGAGGGAAATGGGTCAGTGTGTAGATTTCTGAAACTCAAATTGAAGAAGAATCAAATG
>JALLOT010000225.1:0-23288 GCA_036939595.1 Thalassiosira livingstoniorum | reverse complement strand
CTGCCACTTGTCAATTGTCCAACAGCCTTGGGACAGTGGCACAAGCACCCCCATTCTTATGGCTCATCAAGGTTTGAACTCACCATCAACAACAACTATTGATTGCAATGCGTTTTTACACCCTGGGAAGGTTATTTTAGCGTACTTTTGAATTTGATCTTAAATATTGCTATCATCTCATGTTAAAATAAAAATGTGAGCAATGGGAATGCTTGAAAAGAGAACCATGATGTATTTTTCAACTTAAAACTTGTGAATACAAATGATCAAACTTATCAAATAGTTTACAATCTAATATTGTCAAAACATGATATAAAATAATATAAATAAAGTTACTGATTATATTGTGTTATTTATATATTTAGAAACAGCTAATAAAAAAGAGGAATAATGGCAATTAAGATTTGCAAAAACTGATTCTGCCATCATCTCACTTTATTTCAATCCACAAATATGTTTGTAAGGATTGATAAATATTTTAAAGCATTTAGGAGTACTTTAGAAGGAATTGAAACCACTTTTATTCTTAAGTTGCATTTAATTTTACTCACACTCTCTGCCCTCATCACCAACGAAAATCTACTAATTTTTGATGATTATTGTATTCCTCTCATTGCATTAATTTCAAGTGTTTCAAAAATTGCCACCTCTTTCAACTAACTTGCTCAGTACCTAAAATATCACAATCAAGTGAACCAGATTAGCTCAGTTGACAGCGCCAGAGCAGTCAAAGACAAAAGTTGATGGTCGATGATTGTTGTGTTATAGCATGCAGGTAGTAACGATTTTTCAACAGTTGGAATAAGCATGATCTTTTTGCTGGTGTATGGCATGAGGTATTTGCATTGTCATGCAATAATCTCTTTCAAAGCGGTATTCCTGTCATATGCTTAGATACACCGGTTGATATGAAAATAATAATTGCTGGAAACATTGAACTGACAATAGCTTGATAATGTTTTCTACTTGGAATAGTTTATATGATTAGAGCTTATGGGTTTTGTGTGGCAATGGTTTAAATAGTATTGCACCATACAGTAATACTGCGCGATAATGTCAGTTAGTGGTTGTGCAAGGCTGCACTGTTTTGAGAGTCTTTTAGCTGACATTGATTTTTGCAAATGGAAGAAAACAGAACAATCAATAAATAATGCTGTTTTAGGGCTAATTGTGTGGTAATTTCACAAGATTTAAAAGAAAATAAAACAAATAATTTTATTCTGTTATCTTTCAAAGTATCCACGTTTAAATAGAAATGACTGACTCAGGGGCAAAAATGTTGAATAAAAAGAAAGGTAGGAGCAAACTCTGAATGCAACAACTGACCCCTGGGCCAGAAGTCAAATCTGACTATCATAATGTATATTCTTTTGTGCACTGACCCATGGAAAAGAAGTGGAATTAACTATCGGAAAAATTTTGTGTACTAGGGGTCCTAGGTACTTCTCTACATACTATGCCACCCCTCCTCCAAATGGTTGGTTTTCCATAATCTTGTCGATGACTAATCAACATTGTGTAATCTAACAACAAACTCTCTGTTTGGGAGCTCCGCATCTGTTATAACATGTTGATCCTCCTCCCACAACGATTACTAAACTCACACAAAAAAATCAAGCGGGGAGAGACTTTTAATGATTCTGCCTTTACATTAAAGAGCAGACTGGTCGTAAATGAAGGACACGTGGTTCTCAGAAGCTTTTTCATACAACACTTTTGAGACAAAGTCAAAATTTAGAGTGGGAGCAGTTTATTCGACCAATTATTCACGCCCTTTGAGCAAAAGAAACAAAGTATCAGCTATTTTAATACATCTTAGCGTGCCCAAGATGCGAAAGATTGATTCAGCTGCTCTCTGTTTGATTGAGAAGAATTTACTTGGTATTCGCAGCATAAGAACAAGTTGAGCCAGCATGTTAAATGCACTGGAAACACAAAAGGGTGCTGCGGAGATGTCTCTGGAGCATTGTGTGGTTATTGGGCCACCAAGAACCATGAGGCAACAATGTTGTTTTTGGATCTTCACACAATTCATGACAGGGTTCAGGTGCCGACCACAATGTAACTCATTTACACAACGAGTCAAAGCCTTTCTCGACTAATCTGAACCGACTGTTGGAAGGCGAGTAAACCCAACTCTAGGCAATTGAACGAAATACACTTCATCGAACATTTTTGATTGAATTATTAGTTTTCTGATGGACTACACCCCGCAACTTGATCAAAGGAAATATCAACATCATCTGAAGGCATTGCCTTTAAAGTGCTCCCATCAATTGACGAGCTCTTCAAGCTGCTCCCACTGTTAATAATGTGGTCCCCTGAATCCCCCTCAACAATGTCCGTTTTTTTGCTATCTTCTGGGGCATCCCTCTCTTCGTCGTCCCCTTCTACAATAATATTTTCTTTATTGCATTCCTCCAGTGAAGCTGATCGGTGGATAGAAAATTTGGCTGAAGGCGGGGAGAACGACTGGCTCTCTCTGAGTACTTGAAGGGGCCCAACAGTACCCGACAGCTCTACTGGCAAAGACGCTGCCGAGTTCTCAGACTCAGGATGTGGTATATCGGACATGCTTTCAATGGCCTCTACTGCACCATTTTCTACCTGTCCATCCCAGCTAAAGGCACGATCATTTGTGCTCAATATAACTTCTTCATCTCTATCAATAACACTCCTCATCCCCTTCTCTAAAGCCACATCTCTTGCCCACTGACTGTGATTGCGACTATGTTGAGCCAATCGCCACCCCTGGGGATCCGGCCTCTTTCCCTTTTTATGCTCTCGTACAAACTCCAGTACTTCACGCTGCACCAATTTCTTTTTACGAATCATCTCCTGCTGGAGCTCCGGATAAACGAAATGCTCAATGCCCCGAATTGAACAGGTGGGGTCGGTATCAGGGTCAGAAAGTGCATGGGTGATAAGGGCGTTGATAGATTGAGGGGTAGATTTTTTCGCAATTAAGTCTACGTCGTCTCGAGACCCCTTCGTGCCATCCGCACCGCCCTGAGCCCCCTCAGCATTATTTCCAGCATCTATCCCTTTTTGTTTCCTCAGGTACGCAGCATCGTCGAATCTAACTGCGCTCATTTGATTCAATTCTTGCCTCGTGTACCAAACATCCCCCGCAAGGCTCCAATCGAAGTTGAAAGGTTGAACTTCAATGGTGGCGAAATGGACTACTTTTGGGCCAGCGGATCGATAACCAGCACCGAAAGCATAGCCCCCCCCTCCCAAACCTCCCTTCCCTAGACCTTTGGCGACGCCCCTTTTCTTATTGAAGGATGGGGTCCTGCCCAACCCACGGGTTGCGCCGATGTTAGAGTGCCATACAAGCCGTGACGGCTCTTTCTTCTCAGTTTTTTTAGCTTCCTTTGGTTGGGAGGAGAAGAACGGCATGATGTTTGTTTGACACGATTGTTGTGTACTTCCGAAAGCCAAAAAGAAACGATCCTTTTTCAGTTGATCCGGGCCTCCGGGCTCTCTCCCCCAATTGCTCTGCTTCGACAACTTCCCGTTTGGTTCCGTACTACTTATCACTATTCCTTGACCTCGAGTTTTGGTTCGGAATAAAGGTTAGATTCTCTCCACAGCTCTCCAAAAACGAAGAATGTAGATGATCAATGATACGAGTATGTCAGGAATCAAGTTTATTGTAACGCTGTGTTGTTACCAAGGTTGACGGGCCGGTTTAAAGAATACTACCATACACTATTGTACAATTTCACCATGAATTTACCATGATCCCTGATCCCTGAAAAATGCTTGAAACGGGAGATGCTTGCTAGCTCAATGCGCCAGTCGCACGCGTCCTTTGTGCCGCCAAAAAAGAGCTCTGTCCATCCACGACTTGCTTCGCTTCTTGGCGGCTTGCGGCCGGCTCGCGACTCCGATTTTTGCTAGGCTGCTTGCTTTGAATAAGGACTTACTCGTGTAATATTCATACTGCCCACTTTCTCATTCCAGGCCTGGTCCTTCTCGCTTGATACTTTTTCTCGCATTTTCAAGAACTATAAGACATTTTTGTTCGTAATATTATCCAGCCTGAAAGGGACCGTTAAACCAGTTTGAATGGGCCCATGGCTCTATCTATTCAAAAGATAACTATTATCTACATAGACTGTCTACCTAGGTATAAATTTAATTATGCATATCATTTCTACATACACATCATTCCACGTTGGAGTAGAGTATTATTTTTTCTTATCTTTTTTTCTATGCGTCTTTGGAAATAGTAAGTACAATACACTATCATCCAAGGTACCATACTAATCTTCTCAGATCTTCTCTATGAGCTTCTACTATATGTACTTACTCATTGTGCTACTACCTAGTTAGGTGTTTGGTGTTCGTTGTTTGGCACGTTTTTGTTCTGGGTGTCATCCTTGACAGAAAACTCAGAATCTTCTTGACCCTGGGATCGCATTAGTGGCCAACTACCTAGAGTAAAGGGTGGGAGGCGGGAAAACACCATTGCTAAAAATAAGGACTAGTACAGCCATATCAAAGCCTTTGCAGGGGCAGGAACTGACGTCCAGAGGCTCCTTCTCCTGTAGGAATCCTGCCTATATCCCAGGTCTTTTCCTTTCTCAGTTGAGATGTTTCAGGACCTTGTCCTCGTCAGCACTCTTGGCTGGAGTGCAGATGGTTCCCTATCCACACATCTCAATGTGCTATCGTGCCCATTGTCTTAAACTACAAGAAGCTAGGGCTGACTTCCATCATGATTACTCACAGCCTACATAACAATTTGTGGGTTATAAGGGCTTTTACATGATCCCTGTTTGGAATGAGTAACCCTGTCATTGGCGGAAAGTAATGGAGAGGCAAGCCTGTAATGGCTTGCTACTAGCTAGAGGATGCAGAAGACTGTTGAGAATTGACGAAAGCTTATTTTATAATCTCAGTTATGGCAAGAAATGAAAGATTAGTTGACAGGATCTGAGTGAGTAATGAGTGGAATAAAATATCCCAATGACTTTCTTGTACTATGGAAATGAAATGCAAATTGCTAGTGCAATGATAAATATGTAGGGATAAATTGAAGCTGTAGATCAATTGATCCAACCGTAGAACTCAGTAGAGTTTAGTATGCTGATCCATGACTGGCGAGGCATTGTGAGGATTGACTATACAGGAATCCTTACGATGTGTCGTGAGTATGTAGGGCATATGAATAGCGGTGTCAGAATAATGTATGATTGGTTGCGAGGCCATCAGGAATTGCCGGCAACACGTCAGAAAAGGATCCATAAGATTCTTTTCATATCCATGGGAAGTGTACTCCCTCTGGACTCTTGGAGTACTTCCACACTCCCTCTCGAGCAAATGCCATGGTGCTACCAGCCCATGAGCTTTTCTCGCAGGTATTCAAATGGAAGACGAGGCAAACCTTTGGTGAACATATCACCGGGTGTCTCTTTGGAAGCGACCTTGCAGAGATCAATATTTCGTGGGCCAATCTGCTCCCTAAACTAATGGTACTTGATGGCATAATGCTTCGATCGTGGTGTCATGCGACGTGGTTCCAATTTCCCAAGTGTGAGCGCTCCAACATTGTCCTCGTGGACACGAACATAGAAGTTAGAAGATTTATTGACTGGAAGCCCAAGGCGCTTGCATAACTCCAACGTTTTGTCCATGATGGGGAACAGATCTTTACAGGCGGTGCTTAATGCAACGTATTCTGCCTCCATGGTAGATAATGAAATTTTGGTCTGTAGCTTGCTAACCCACAGAATTGGACAGTTCGCAACGAGTATAACATAACCAGTTCGTGATCTTACACAGTGTGGATCCTGTACGTCCTCATGACGCCACAGACCAGCAAAGTCTGCGTCTGGGTAGCAGTCGATTCCAATTTGTTTGGTGGAGCCGAAGGAAGGGCGTAGAATCATTCCCTTATCTCTGGTACCCTTGAGGTAACGCCCAATGCGTTTGAGAGCAAGTTCGTGGCTATGTTTCGGTGCAAATGTATACCGCGCGCATTGGTGGACTGCAAAGGCTATATCGGGACGAGAGTGGCCACTCAGATATAACAGCATTCCGACAATACTAGCGTAGTTAATAGAACCTGTTGCTGGTGGACCGTCTGCATCCTTACCAAGTGGTGCACATTCAGCAGGAGTCGAAATTGCTGTAGAGAAGGAACTGCAGAGACCTAAAGCTGAGACAATACGGTCTGTAAAACCTGTTTGCGTCAGTGTTATTGTGGAATTGGTGCGAGTGATGTCGATTCCAAGGAACCCTTCTGCAGAACCCTCAATACAAAGTAGTACACCGGCGTCCCGTAGGTTGTGGACCAGTTTGTCAATGTGTTTCTTGGCTGGACTCCACATGATGAGATCATCAACCCAGCAGATAACAAGAACTGACTTGCTGATGAACAGACATGGGTCGAAATCAGAAGACTTGGCATTTAGATCTTCCAAGCGCTCACTGAGGTACTTGAAGAAGTGCCTAGGACTTTGTTTCAACCCATACAAGTAGCGGCGGAGACGAAGAACCGAGTTGCCATCACCGTTGTGAAAGCCACGAGGTTGGTGAACGTAGATCTCTTCGCCTGGTGGTAGTTCTGCATGTAGAAACGCCGCTGTTATATCTGCCTGTGCAGTGCAAAGATTCAACATCGATGCAAAAACCATGACTAATCTTGTAGTAGACCACTGGACGACGGGAGACCATGTCTCAAAGTAGTCCACTCCCTCTATTTGGCGGTCTCCTCGGACGCAGAAACAAGCTTTGAACTTCTTTATGGATCCGTCAGGGAAACGCTTGCATTTAAAAGCCCATATAGATGGAAGGACATTCATGTCGCTTGTTCGTTGCACGTATTCCCAAGCACCCAGCTGAGAGTAGAGGGTATCAAGCTCCTCCAAACATGCTTGATGGTATTCTGCGGCATATGGCCCATTCATTGCCTTCTCATATGATGGATTGTCTTCATCAATGGTGCTGTTCTTCATCGCAAATAGCTCAGGACTGACCGACAGCAAAGAGAGGTCCGATTGGTCCCACGGGTCGGGCTCAAGGTAGGATTGAAACGGTCCAATGTTCCCCGAGGCAAGGTTTGCACGCACGTCTGACCAAGATTGTTGGAGCAAGGGCATTTCACCTATGGTGTCTTTGCGGAGTTTTGCCGATGCATGGAAGGAACTTGGACAATGCAGACCATTTGCCAAGTGTGCAGGCAGTTGGCTGTGAAAGCCAGCAAAGGTGGAACAGAAAACTGCAGCCTTCGTGACCCAATCACCGAAACTTCTGCCTCGAGCAGGACTACTCTTCCAATCCAGGCCTCTATTCCGGAGAGGATATCTTTGCTGGGGTGGGGAGTCGGGTGTGGGCTGGTCCTCCACAGATGACTGCTGCATTGACTCTGTCAAATCATCAACCGATGGGTCTGGAGCAGGGTCTGGAGGAGTCGGTGGAAAGTCCATAGGGACGTCATCCTCTAAACCGTGTGCAGCATCTGTTGAACAAGAACCATCAGCAGCTGTGGCACCATCAGCTCCCTCTGGATCCTGAAAGCAATGCTGTTCAGAGTCATCCCGCTCAACCGGCTCATTCACCACATCGGACGTGTCGTTGCTCGGGAGACGGGTGCGCTGCTTACTTTCAGAACCACCAGAGGAACTCTCATCATCACTGATGTCGAGAGGTTGGGAGATCATGGCCTTGAATTCTTGATCAACTACCATGTTGGCGTAACGGCGAAACTTGTCCGTATACTTCTCCTTCTTGGTCTTGTTCTCCTCGGACTCGAGGCGTTCACGAAGCTTCTCCAACTTGGCCTTGAGCTTGCAATCTCTCGCAATATGCCCACGGATTCCACAGCACCGACAGTATACAGTCTTCACCCATTCATTGTGTGGGAGGCACTGGGGACGATGGCCAGTAGGAGCCGAACCATTACCAACCCCAGGACGTTGTGGTTGGAACTGGACTTGGCGACGATTACCATTGGGAGTACGACCTATGTTGGCTTGTAAATCCTGTGGAACCAGAGATGATTCGTCCTCAACTTCGACCTTGAAAGAGCTTGGTGTTTTCCCAACACCATTCCACTTCTTGGCTGTAAACAGTTCGAGGTACCGGGCTTCCAAATCATCTAATACATCGTCACATCGCTCGGTAAGAGTACGGTTGCCAATTGTACGGCGATAAGCTCGTGATGATTCTGTAGCCATAAGGTTAGAACAAAGTTGGGAGAACTCAGGGCACGACGCATTGCCCATACCAGAAAGAATTGCTTGAACGGAGTTGGAAGGTAAGTCTCGGTCACCAATTGCTAAAATCACTGCTCGAAGACGTTCCGCACTAATTGTAACGTCTTCACCTGGAATTGACCGAATATCAAATGATGTAATGTAGTCCTTGAGGGCCAACCTTGCATCATAAGTATTGACAACCATTCGATTCACTGTCAACTTGAACATAGAGCATGTCCCTTGACGTTTCTCTGGGAGGCGACGATGCTGTTGTTGGACTTGGGCACGGAGACTTGATTCTGTCGACTTTTCAAGGATTTCGACACAAAAATTGTTGCTTTCGAGGTCGACATCTGTTGCAAAATCATTGACGAATTCTTGCCATTCGAACACGACGTCGTCAGACACTTGTTCCCAATCCGTAAGTAGATTAGTGAAGTTCTCTGCATCCAAAATGCTTGCAGGATCAATGAGATTGAACTTGTCAGGCACTTTAAAAATCGAAAGCATATCGTATCGAACCACACGATTGTGGAACTCCTGGAGAGCCTGCTGCCATTGATGGGTTTCTTCGGCGATGTCTTGCTTGTTGTCCGCGGTGAGAGCCTTCTCGATGTTGGGATTTCGAAGCTTGACAGGTAGCTTTTCGCAAATAATACTGCGAGTTTTCAGCTTGGAGCTACGTGTCGAACCACGGTCGTCCTTTCGAATTAGCACCTGTGTCCCGGAGCGTTCTGTGGACGAACGTCCAGTGGCACGAATATCAATACCGGACGAGGACCTGAAATGGGAGTCATGGAGTGGAGACCTCTCGTCATTGGCACGACGAGACGAACGACTAGCCCCACTCAAGACGGAGACATTATCGTCGACATCGTCCACGGCAGTTGAAAAATGCGAATCGTTCGCTTGATTGCCTTGATTGCGAACACTGCGTGTGCTTCGATTGCTCTGACGAGAGCGCTGGCTTGTATCATCAATACCAGCATTGGACCCAGCATTAGAGCCAGCATTGTTATTGGGTCCGTGAGGGGGAGTCGGGGGATTGATAATCTCCTCTGAGTTGTCGTCTTGTGTTGTTGGATTCATGGAGATACGATTTGGATTGCTCATTGAAATCGAATGAAAGAATAATGAAATAATGAAGATAGAATGAAGGATTAAAGTGCCATGGGGCACTGGAGACAATGACGACGACGATGGAACCTCAGTTTGATTGAAGGGCGACGAGAAGCTCCCGTGAGACCTGCTTGACTGACGGGACGATGCAGGCACCCGAATACGACTCAACTTGACTAATGGGCGATGACTGAGCTCCCAATGACGGCAATGATGACGAAGACTACCCAACTTGACTACCGGGCGATTCGCAGGGCTCCCGAACTATGACGATGACAACAGACTTGTGACGACCCAACTTGACTGACGGGCGATTGGCAGGGCTCCCGAGACAACGGAAAAGCGCAGTTATGTAGCGTGAAGGGAACTCATAACCTTTGGAATGAGTAACCCTGTCATTGGCGGAAAGTTGAGAGTAAGCAAGCCTTTGGTGGCTTGCTACTAGCTAGAGGATGCAGAGAGTCTGTTGAGTTTTGACGAAAGCTTATTTTATAATCTCAGTTATGGCAAGAAATGAATGACTAGCTGTCAAAGTCTGAGCAAATAATGAATGGAATAAAATATCCCAATGACTTTCAAAGAACTATGTAAATAAATGCAGATTGCAAACGCAATGGTAAATATGCAGGGATAAATTGATGTAGAGGATCAATAGATCCAACCGTAGAGCTCAGTAGAGCTCAGTATGCAGTTCCATGACTGGCGAGACAATGTTTGGATTGCCTAGGAAGGAATCCATGCAGTGTGTCGTAAGTATGTGAGACATATGCATAGCGGTGTCAGAAAATATGCATGACTGGTTGCGAGGGCATCAATAACTGCCGGCAACACGTCAGAAGAATCCAAAAAGGATTCTTTACAGATCCATGGAGTAAATACTCCCTCCAAGTTATTGGAGTACTTCCATACTCCCTCTCGAGACAAGGCCATGGTGCTACCAGCCCATGAGCTTTTCTCGCAGGTATTCAAACGGTAGACGCGGAAGCCCCTTTGTGAACATATCCCCTGGAGTTTCTTTCGAGGCAACCTTACGAAGATCAATATTCCGTGGTCCAATTTGTTCTCTGAACCAATGGTACTTGATGGCGTAGTGCTTCGAACGTGGTGTCATACGCCGTGGTTCAAGTTTCCCAAGTGTTAATGCACCGACATTATCTTCATGGACTCGGACGTAGAAATTGGAGGATTTGTTGACAGGTAGGCCCAGACGTTTGCATAGTTCTAACGTCTTATCCATGAGTGGGAATAGGTCTTTGCATGCCGTGCTTAATGCGACGTACTCTGCCTCCATTGTAGACAGTGAGATCTCAGTCTGAAGTTTGCTCACCCATAGAATCGGACAATTGGCTACCAAAATAACATACCCTGTGCGTGAACGAACACAGTGCGGGTCTTGAGCATCCTCATGACGCCACAAACCGGCAAAGTCGGCGTCTGGGTAACAGTCAATTCCAATCTCCTTTGTGCTACCGAAGGAAGGGCGTAAGATCATGCCCTTGTCTCTCGTACCTTTGAGATACCGCCCAATGCGCTTCAACGCAAGTTCGTGACTGTGTTTTGGTGCAAAGGTGTAACGAGCACACTGGTGCACGGCAAAGGCGATATCAGGGCGAGAGTGGCCGCTAAGATAGAGAAGCATACCCACGATGCTTGCATAGTTGATAGAGCCTGAAGCTGGTGGTCCGTCGGCATCTTTTCCAAGTGGTGTGCATTCGGCAGGAGTGGAGATGGCAGTAGAGAATGAGCTGCAGAGACCCAAAGCCGAGATAATACGATCGGTGAGACCTGTTTGAGTGAGTGTGATGGTAGATTCGTTTCTTGTGATGTCAATTCCCAAGAAACCCTCTGCAGAACCTTCTATACGTAACAATACACCGGCATCCCGAAGATCATGGACAAGTTTATCAATGTGTTTCATGTCCGGACTCCACAGGATGAGATCATCAACCCAGCATATGACAAGCACAGACTTGCTAATGAACAGACACGGATCAAAATTTGAAGATTTAGCCTTGAGCTTCTCCAGACGTTCACTGAGGTATTTAAAGAAGTGCCTCGGACTTTGTTTTAACCCATACAGAAAACGGCGGAGGCGAAGAACCGAATTGTTGTCCCCATTGTGGAAGCCCCGCGGTTGATGCACGTAGATCTCTTCGTCTGGAGGCAATTCAGCATGAAGAAATGCTGCCGTAATATCCGCTTGAGCAGTGCAAAGGTTGAGCATCGATGCAAAAACCATTACCAAACGTGTAGTAGACCATTGGACTACAGGAGACCACGTCTCGAAGTAGTCCACTCCCTCTATTTGTCTGTCTCCACGCACGCAGAACCGAGCCTTAAATTTCTTGATTGTCCCGTCTGGGAAACGCTTGCATTTGAAGGCCCAGATGGACGGGAGAACATTCATTTCACTGGTCCGTTGCACATATTCCCATGCTCCCAACTGAGAGTACAGTGTATCCAACTCCTCCAAACATGCCTGATGAAATTCTGCTGCATGTGGCCCGTTCATGGCTTGCTCGTAAGAGGGATTGTCAGCATCGATAGTGCTGTTCTTGAGGGCAAACAATTCAGGACTGACAGACAACAAAGAAAGATTTGATTGGTCCCACGGATCTGGCTCAAGAAAGGACTGAAAAGGACCGATGTTGCCAGAAGCAAGATTGGCACGGACATCCGACCACGACTGTTGCAATAGTGGCATCTCCCCAATAACATCCTTCCTGATTTTGGCCGAGCCATGAAAAGCTGTGGGGCAATGTAGACCATTTGCCAAGTAAGCTGGAAGTTGGTTATGGAAACCAACGAAACTAGAACAAAACACTGCTGCTTTGGTGACCCAGTCTCCAAAGCTTCGTCCTCGGGCAGGTCCACTCTTCCAATCAAGGCCCCTGTTACGGAGTGGGTATCGTCGTTGTGGAGGTACATCGTCTGGTGGAAGGTCGGGTGGAGATGGTGGTTGGGTTGACGAGACTGATGGACCTGGAGCAGGATCTGGCGCTGGATCAGGAGGAACTGGTGGTAGGTCGACAAACGGAGTGTCATCAGGACATGCTGTACCATTTGCTGGAGACTGTGGACGAGAGCTTGCAACTTGGCTTGTGTTATCTTCTCCCTCTAAATCCTGTGCTCCAGAAAGAGAAGGGTCAACCTCCCTTGTAGCACTTGGAGGAGACTCACACTCGTGACGAGGCAGCCGAGTGCGGTTTTGACGAAGACGATCTTGCTCAAGAGTTTCTTGTGGATCAAGCCATTCTTTATCAAGTTCAGGCAAGTAGCAATTCTGCTCTCCATCATGATCAAACTCCATGTCCACATCGAGATAGAATTCACGTTTTCGCTCATACAGCTTGGCCCAAATATCATCAGGAAGTTTTGAGGACGATGTACCCAGTACTGTCTCGAACTTGTCGTCAAACACGACGTGAAACTGAGGCGAGATGTGCTGGGTACGAAGGTTCAACACCAATGGCACCAGTGACGAGTGTTCTTGAGAAAAACCCACAAACATGCCCAGGCGTGCCTTTGAATTCCACTTTGGCAGCTTGTGTCCGTCTTGGAGGCGCGGCTCGAGAACGTACACAGGGCAGCCAAATACGTGGGCACGGCGTAGCTCTTCATGAGATGATCTGTTACGTGTCCACAGCTCTTCAGGAGAGAGCCCCGAGTCTACACTCGGCAGCCGATTGTAGATCCACACAGCGTATGCCATGGCCATGGGCCATAACTTCAAAGACATTTGCTGAGGCCAATACATCCCAACATGGATAAGATTGGCGCGAGCCCATTCGCTGACAGTTCGAATGGCCCGTTCAGCCACACCATTCTGGTGATGTGCCCCGACGCCACTAAAACTCAGATTCTGTTTCCTCTCCTTGCAGTGGTTACGGAACTCCTTTGATGCGAATACCCCATTGTCAGTGTGGTATTTCTTCACCTTGAAACCATTGTCTGCTGCTTGAGATTCGAGGTGAACCTTGCCTTGAATCGTTTCTCCTGCCCGTAGTGAAACTTGGCTGTAGGTGAAAATCTTCCCACTGCCATGGTCGACGTAGATCGCTCCTCCGTTATAGCCAGATCGTTCACGGCCAAAGGAGGTCCACAAACGGCCCTGGACAGAAGAGACAAAATGATCACATGATATGCAGTCTCCAGGTTCCATGCTGTTGTCTCGACGCAGTGCTCCCTCTTTTTCCAAGTCACGTTTCTCATGTGTACATCCAGCACCGCGAATAGTGGCTTTGGCGGTGAGGCACGCGGCACATTTAAGTGACCTTGTGTCAAATGATGGAGCTCGTTTGGATTTAGGCTTGATAATGGGGCCAGAGTGTAGACTTTCTACACCTTCAGTGCCTAACCATTTCCTATCACTCATGAGACATTGAACCCATGACACCGACGCGTGAGAGAGACGATGGTGCCAGAGGAGGAAATCCTTCTGACCAGCCGAAAGGTTCCGATTCTCCTCCTGCAAGACATTGTAGCTAGCACATGATAAAGACAGGTTTGCAAGATGCAAAGCTTGGGTACACGAAGACGTAGAGTCAGACGAAGACGTACGAAGATAGGGAAGGTTGTTGGAGGGATGATAATTCGCCACAAGATTGAATCCATTGTCCAAATTGAAAGAATAATTATGAACCGTTTGTTTGGCACTGCCACCGTAGTGTGTGAGGACAACCTGTGGACTGAGAAGGCGGACCTCAGCCTTAGGTATATGGTAACCAGGCACTTGAATGACTTGGGTGTTGCCATTTTCATCAAGGACTGACCATCGAACCAGGCCTTCACCCTTGACAGAATTAGTATTTGACAGGTCCTTGATTTGGATCTTGCTTGGTCGGTACGTGATGAAGTCCTCACGCCGTGGTGTGATGCACACTGATGCACCTGTATCCACAATCAACGGCAGAGAAGTAGTCTGAAGAACATTATTGAAGATATATGAAACATTTGCATGGGTACTTGGGGTGGGAGGAGTTTGTGGCGATGATAATGAAGTGCTAATTCCTCGTGGTGCCAGAAGATGGACAGCATTGAAAGAATGAACAATGGCACTAGGGTCGAATGACTGGACCCACCACTCCACAAGCTGTTGAAAACGTTCTTCCCTTGTAACATCAACATCTTGACCACTTGGTGATAGTGACGGTTGTGGTGGAACTGGAGGTGGCTCTGGACATACTCCAAGAATAGAATTTCGTTCACGTTTGAGCCAGCGACGGCGGTGCATACGACGTTCTCTCCATGTAAGGTCCACGCCCGATGTCCATGACAACCAACCGACTGCTTCATACTCCAACAACGTACACCATGCCGAATAGTTGGTCCACCAATCCGATTGGGTGGCAACAAAATCGTCGGTACAGGTAGATGAACTTGGTTCCAGTGGTAGACTTGAGAGAGCAGAGAGATCATGTGGTGTGTGAATAGGACATGTTGGAGTTGGGGTAGTGTGGGGTGGAGAGGAGTCTATAGTTGACGGCGGATCATCTTCCTCAATTGACTGTTCTTCCTCGTCATGGGACCCGTCTCCAAGGCCACTCGTGGTAAAACATGTTGCAAAATCCTTGGTGAACTGGCATGAATCTTGGATTGGAGAACGAAAACTGTCGTAGACGGATGAACGATGGTAGAGACCCAGAGCAGCACGCTGAATAGTTGGACGACAGACACTGGCGATGGAAGTGCTTGAGAGGAGAAGCCAATTAGAACAACGAAGCATAATATCCACATTGGTAGCCCCTCCATGTGACGCTGGGGACATGGCCAGATGAAGGAATTGCAAAACTAGTGGTGCGAGCAGCCACACAAGGCAACGAAGTGGTGAGA
Organism: Thalassiosira livingstoniorum; assembly: GCA_036939595.1. Lineage (NCBI taxonomy): Eukaryota > Bacillariophyta > Thalassiosirophyceae > Thalassiosirales > Thalassiosiraceae > Thalassiosira > Thalassiosira livingstoniorum. The sequence continues at coordinate 8,127 of JALLOT010000225.1, read as the reverse complement.
ACCTTGGCTTCAAAGGACTGAAACGTCTCAACGAAATTCGACCACGTTTCTCTACCAAAATGATCCAAGATTTGTCCCATGCTGACGGCACTATACTAGGATCAGGCCATGGTGGAGGCGGATCAAAGAAGACGATGCACCATGCATCGGCGGCGCGACGAATCACTTTTAACCACCATAGGAGACATAGTGCAATGAAAGACGGTAGATGACGAGAGAACATGATGAGGGCAGACGTTAACAAGCCCCCAAGGAAGATGATGCCGACCCGAACCAGCATCTCGGCGCCAAAAATTACACCCTCGAACGACGACATGGAGTATAATAATGGTGCCCATTCGAGCAAACAAAGTCCAGCGGAAGGACCTGCAAACAATTGACTCTTGACAGAGTCAAACTGACGCTCGAAACTTGAACATACAGAAGTAATGGTCTTGACAGGATCCGGCCATGGTGGAGGAGGCGGAGACCTGTATGACATGGCAAATCCGGCGGCGTGCCGAAGCACTCTTAACCACCATTGGGATCTGTCATGGAGCTTGGACGGCGGGGCAACCAGGAATAGCCAAACAGCACCTGCAACGAGACCAACTAGCGAAAGAACTGCTAGAGTTGAGGAGCCAGCAATACCACCAACAAGACACAACCAACAAAACCCTTGGAACATTTGAGACAGAGAGCAGCGTTCGTGGAGACCAAAGATTCCACCGCTCACTCTTTTAGGTGAGTGTTCCATGTCCCAGCCATATTCGCAAGGAAACCATCCATGCCATCCGAGCTTTCAGAAGAGCCAGAAGAGCTTTCATCATCGCTGATATCCAGAGTTTGGGTAATCATAGCCTTGAATTCCACATCCACGACTTGTTTGTGTATTTCTCCTTCTTGGTCTTATTCTCTTCAGCCTCAAGACGTTCACGAAGTTTCTCGAGTTTCGCCTTGAGTTTGCAATCCCTAGCAATGTGGCCACGAATACCACAACAACGACAGTACACAGTCTTGACCCATTCGTTGTGGGGAAGGCGCTGTGGACGATGACCCGAAGAAGCTGCACCATTACCAGACCCAGGACGATTCTGTTGGAATTGAACCTGACGACGATTACCACTGTTGAAACGTCCCACGTTAGCTTGAAGATCCTGAGGGTCATTCAATGGTTCGTCGTCCACTTCAGCCTTAAACGAGCTAGGAGTTTTACCAATACCATTCCACTTCTTCGCCGTAAAAAGCTCGAGGTAACGAGCTTCAAGATCATCGAGAACATCGTCGCATCGCTCGGTCAGAGTACGGGTTCCAATAGTACGACGGTATGCACGAGATGATTCAGTGGCCATGAGGTTTGAGCACAGTTGGGAGAATTCAGGGCATGATGCCCTGCCCATACCAGAGAGGATTGCTTGCACAGAGTTGGAGGGAAGATCACGGTCCCCAATAGCCATAATAACAGCACGAAGACGTTCAGCACTGATAGTAACATCCTCACCGGGGATGGATCGAATGTCAAACGAAGTTATATAGTCTTTTAGTGCAAGCCGCGCATCGTACGTGTTGACCACCATTCTGTTCACGGTCAATTTAAACATGGAGCACGCCCCTTGGCGATTTTCTGGAAGGCGATGGTGTTGTTGTTGTACTTGGGCGCGGAGGCTAGACTCAGTGGACTTTTCGAGAATTTCCACACAAAAGTTGTTGCTCTCGAGGTCCACGTCCGTCGCAAAATCGTTAACGAATTCTTGCCATTCAAATACCACAGTATCTGAAACTTGTTCCCAATCAGTGAGAAGATTGGTGAAGCTGTCTGCATCCAGAATGCTAGCAGGATCAACGAGATTGAATTTATCAGGAATCTTGAAAATTGAAAGCATGTCGTACCGCACGACACGGTTGTGAAATTCTTGGAGAGCCTGCTGCCATTGATGTGTCTCCTCGGCGATGTCTTGCTTGTTATCCGCCGTGAGAGCCTTCTCAATGTTTGGGTTGCGAAGCTTGACGGGGAGTTTTTCACAGATAATACTCCTTGTCTTTAGCTTCGAACCACGGGTGGAACCACGATCGTCCTTTCGAATGAGGACTTGCGTCCCTGAACGTTCGGCGGATGAACGACCAGTAGCTCGAATATCAATGCCTGAGGATGTCTTGAAGTGTGAATCGTGCAAAGGATTCTTGTCGTCGTTCCCACGACGAGAAGAACGGCTCGCCCCACTCAGAACAGAAATGTTATCGTCGATGTCATCGACGGCAGTTGAGAAGTGCGAGTCATTTGCTTGATTCCCTTGGTTACGAACACCACGATTACTTCGATTGGATTGACGGGATCGTTGACTCGCATTGTCGAGACCAGCATTGGAGCCAGTATTTGAGCCAGCATTGGAGGAGGTGCCCGGGGGGGGAGTCGGGGGTTGGATAAGTTCCCCTGAAGTGTCGTCTTGGTTATTAGGATTCATGGAGATACGATTTGGATTGCTCATCTGAAGCGATGTAATTGAAATGAAAGAATGAAGAAGGAATGAAGATTTAAAGTGCCATAAGACACTGACAATGACGACGACGACGGAACCTCTGTTGTGATTGACGGGCGACGAGGAGCTCCCGTGAGACCTGCTTGACTAACGGGGAATTGCAGGCACCCGAACACAAAACAACTTCGACGAATGAAGTACCAATGACGATGACAGTAACGAAGACGACCCAACTTGACTACCGGGCGATTGGCAGGGCTCCCGAACTAAGACGGTAACAATGACGATGGACGACCCAACTTGACTGACGGGCGATTGGCAGGGCTCCCGAGAACAACGATGGGCGCAGTTACGTAGCGTGAAGGGAACTCATAACCTTTGGAATGAGTAACCCTGTCATTGGCGGAAAGTTGAGAGTAAGCAAGCCTTTGGTGGCTTGCTACTAGCTAGAGGATGCAGAGAGTCTGTTGAGTTTTGACGAAAGCTTATTTTATAATCTCAGTTATGGCAAGAAATGAATGACTAGCTGTCAAAGTCTGAGCAAATAATGAATGGAATAAAATATCCCAATGACTTTCAAAGAACTATGTAAATAAATGCAGATTGCAAACGCAATGGTAAATATGCAGGGATAAATTGATGTAGAGGATCAATAGATCCAACCGTAGAGCTCAGTAGAGCTCAGTATGCAGTTCCATGACTGGCGAGACAATGTTTGGATTGCCTAGGAAGGAATCCATGCAGTGTGTCGTAAGTATGTGAGACATATGCATAGCGGTGTCAGAAAATATGCATGACTGGTTGCGGGGGCATCAATAACTGCCGGCAACACGTCAGAAGAATCCAAAAAGGATTCTTTACGGATCCATGGAGTAAATACTCCCTCCAAGTTATTGGAGTACTGCTTCCATAGCCAAGGGAGCAGGTGCCTCTCAAGTTTCTGACGGGAAAACTGAAATCACCACGATGTCCTCGTCGTCGTCATCAAGTGCATTTCACATTTCCTTCGGTTCTACTCAAATGTCCACTTCTTCTTCGAATACTGTTCACCATTCGAATAGATCTTTCGCTGCGAGCGTAAATCAGGTTCAATCTGCTCAATCAATAAGAAAAGATTCTGTCTCCACCAATAACTTCAGAAGGTCGGTGTCGTTTGTTGGATCTGAACCTCCTGGAAACAAGCCAAGCAATTGAAAGCACGAGAGGCTGACAGCAACTTCGTCCTCCTTTCGAAGAAGCAACAGTATGCCAGGTCTAGAACGACGCAACCCGCCAGTTACTCTATGTGGATCTTGTTCCAACCGTGGTGATTCAACAGCCCCATTGTTCGTGGCTCCTCGAAGTAACAATTTGGCAGAATCCAAATCTTTCTCAAATGATGACTCCCATCATTCAACTAGGAAAAGATCGACGGCGCAAACAAATATCATGGCTTTTCGTGACGACTACAAGGTGCAAAGCAACCATGAATCCCGACGCTCATTGACAGGAAGCGGTTCGTCCCGGCATCAACCAAACAAACCTAGAAGAAAAGATTCCCTTCGCTCATCGATCTCTTCTTCTAGTAAGTATCAACACGACGATATGCTTGATCACATTTCAAGCTCTTTTCCCCGAAAAAGGCACGAAGTCACTGCCAAAGAAATGAGATACAATGGTAATAACGAACGTCCAGGTTATTTTATTGGAGAAGATACCATCAACTTAAACCGCCGAAGAAACAACTCTTTCAATAGAAGAAGCTCTTGTGACTCCCCAAATATAATATCAGCATCAACATTGAGGCAGTCCAACACATATCGAGAACACAAGTCTTCAGCGGCAATCGATATTGAACATCGCCAGTACGGAACTCGCCTAAAATCTCGTTATGACGGCGATTCCACAAAATCCAGCCGAGCAAAAACAAATTCTTTTCACAGAAGAAGCTCTTGTGAATCGCTATACATGTCTTCATCGCTTCGCCAAGATCCACTAAGGAAATCAAGCCGTACTCTTTTTAGGAGTGAAGCGCCCCATGATTTGTTGTCGGCAAAGAGTGCTCGCGTTCCTCAGGATCCAGAAGGATGGCGCCTGGTCAAGCGCCAGGAAGCGCGCAGTGTGCAAGGCAGTGGTTGCGATCAAAGGAATGGGGCAAAAGTGGAGTCACGAGATAAAGAGCGAACCTGTGAGGAGGATCAAAGGGAAAGTCAGAGGAAGAAAACGGGGTCATCCTACTCAAGAAAAAGTTCTACTGGGTCCTCGAGATCTAATGTCTCAATCAATTTGATGAGAGAGAACTCAAGCCGACCAAATTCTTCAAGGAATCAAACTACGTTTTCAAAGCCCAAATGCGATGAAGACAATGACCCATACACAACACCTGTAGTCCAACACTCGAATAGAAGACCCATAGAGGCCAATGAGGATTACGTGCGAAGTCATGAGGCAAGTAAAACTTTCCTTCAAGATGATGCTCTTCGCGAATCTGCAAAAAAGGAAGGAAAAACAAGCATTAGCCGCACGATGACCAAATCACTTTCCAAATTGGCCACCAGGGCACTGCCAGGATCTCGTGGGAAGAAAAGCCGTCAAGTCATGCCCAGTTCTTCCGGTGAGGACTGTCACAGAATTGAGAGTCAAACTTCAAATCTGAGCACTAGAGAAAACGATGTTAAGATACGCAACGACGACAATACAGGTGGAGACAAAAGGAATCGAAGGCACTCTAACAAAACCTTTGACGATACGTCTGACGTCCGAGAATCTTTCATGGAATCTGATGAATCACTTTTTGGGTCTGATCGTAGCACTGACCATAAGATCAATAGCGATGAACGCGTCAGTCTGAGGCGAAAAACGAAAGAATATGATTGTTTCGAATCAGATTGCAGCAATAGAGGATCAGGGCCACGGTCTCGCTGCGATAGAACCCAGTCAGTTTCTTATAGACGTTATCACTTGGCACCTTTGGAATATGCTCAAAAGGTTACAGTACCACATCCAGCGAGGAATAGGGACTGCTTCAAAAGACCGCCAGTCAGGCTTTGTCGATCTGCTACTAACCCAGCAGCATAAAAAATTAGGTAGACGAGAATAGAATCATGCTGTCATGATGGACTTACGTACTCAAGAAACAATTCTCTAGCAACTTCTTCTTTAGAAAAATGACTACTGCATGCTACAAGGATGATGTCCGTACACAAAAGTACTTTTGTCCCAAAATCTTCAATACGCAACAACACCAATTTATGCAATCATTTGACAAGAGTATTAGTTTAAAAGAAACATTGTTCGTAATAAAATAAGGAGTGGGACGAGTTCCAATTTGATTTTTGCACCGTGAAACTTAGATCAACACAGTTCGTTGTTCAGTTACTTTGTTACAACCATTGCAGTTGCTATGATTCATTGAACATATTCTCAATTGGATAGCACTACTGTTATTCTTTTTTGAATCTGCATGTTGTATTTCGAAATAAGTTGGATATGTCACGATGAACTTCAATGGTGTTGTCGCTGCTCTTTACCGGTGAGGTCTAGGTAGGCATGATGGATTCCAAGGCTCCTAACATATTTTTCTTTCCTGAACAAATAATCTTGATATGCACATGCAATTAAAGGCTCTCACTTCCCAATCAACCGCGTTCTTTTTTCGTCAGAAATCCAAATCCATGTTTCCTACTTGCAATGTTAGTCTTAAGTGTTTTGACAAATATCGCTGCTGGGAATGCAAAAACTAGGTCTTCTTCAGCGCCTCAACACATCCACATTTTCCAAGAAGTACCCACAGCAACAGTAAGAGTTGTCACAAAAGTATTTGGAGTCTTGGAAATGACTTTTCCTGGTCTGCTTCATATTATAGCCGAACACTTAGAAGGTCTGAGTCGTATTCTTGAAGACATGAAGATGCTGGATAATTTGGTTTGTCACGATTGTACAAGCTCAATATTATGAGCAAAAATTGACAGCGGTCTTCAACAATTAAAGTTGATAGATAAATAATAAACACACTGTTGCTCAAGGGCACCATTTGTCCAAAAACAAATGTAAGGGTGGTGCATCAAGTCAATTCTAGAATTCAATTAAAATAGGAAAAAAATTGAGTGCAATATTGGACAAAATTAGAAAAGAAACCAATCATAAATCAAACTGCTGGAACTCCTGGTAGCAACTCAAGACCATCATGACAAATTAAATCACCAGATGTTAATATAAGGAATCAATACTACTTATTTATTTATATTTTTTAGATAAGAATGCAGCAGTAGGTGTGGGGATGGCATGTCTACTAGGATATAAAAAACAAACAAACAAACAAACAGGCAGCCATATATCCCCCTTTTAGTCCATGGAAGCTGAAAACACGGACACCAGTACATAACTAACATCATCCAATTGTGGCAAATGATTACCTCCAAAATTTATTTCAAGTAGTATTTTTGATTGAAAACCAAAGGGTAAAAAGGTAAAACACAAAACTTGCCAGTGATGTTGTTTTGTGTGTGGTCTATATATCACCAGTTAGCATTTTGAACTGGCACCTGTCCTTTTGAATTAGGATGGATAAGGGCTGATGATCAAAAACATACAGTTTTGTTAATGCTCATAGTGTGGGATGTTATGAATTATTGATTTCTGAGTGGTAAGAAAAACTACGAATGAAAAGAAACTCATGATGTAATTTTTATAAAATATACTAAAAGCATAAGTGAATGCTTCATAGAATTGATTTAGCTATTAAAAAAGTAAATGCAATTTTATGGTGTTTATTTTGGCTGTTTCTTGATTGGAATGACTATTATAGCATATACCATACTTTTTTAACTCATTTTCATTGAACAAGTAGAACAATATCTGGAAATGTGATTGACAAAATGACAGTGACAAGAAAAAAAGAATGGATACTTACTTGCCTAATCATCCAATAAATTCATTTCGTTCATCATCTGAATTGATTTCAAAGGTCAGATACTGCAATGATAATTAAGATTACAATGACAGAATATTTTGAAGTTGCAGTGTATTTGTTTGGGTTTTCTATAATTCCCCATCAGAAACACATTGGAATACAATATTGACCATGAGCATCACAACTATTCAGATCTTGTTTTTTTTTTCTGAAGTGTTTTTATGATTTTGCTACAGATTATTACAGAGCAAGTAACTATCTTATCAGTTAAAAGACCTTAAAGAGATACCACAATGATATAGGCAATAAAGCTAGTATCACAAAAGAAAGAAGTGGAAAATTGCTTAATACAAACACTGTCTTATCTTGATTGTCACTTATGATTCAGTCCAATCCTAACAGTCCTAAAGACTAGATTGGGTTAATGGTTTCCAATATTTGCATCATGCAGTTAAGATTGTCCAATTTTTCATTTTAAGTTGCTTTAGTATCTTGGTGTATCAGTTTCAGACAACCAAATCCTCTATCACTGATGCATCCTATGACTATGCGTATTTTTGAGCTTCTTGTGCTTGATTTGTGATGCATATCTACAGCCATCAACCCAACAAATCATGTTGATCTGGTGTGCCTATAGGCCAAGTTTAGGTAGCAAAAATCTGTCTGATTAAGTTTTTGGGACACTGTCCTGAATAGGCAGTCCAGGAAAAAGAAGTCTCTTGTCACAATTCACATTGCTTTTTTCTTAATTGCTTCCTTAAAAACGAAACTCTTCCTCTT
>JALLOT010000224.1:0-23314 GCA_036939595.1 Thalassiosira livingstoniorum | reverse complement strand
TTGTGTCAGCAGCTCTTTTGAGTTCATTTGCAAGGACAGTCACACATGGTCCACATGGTTGTTACCTACTGCCAGAAGTAACTCTAGAGACCTACTTATCTAGAAGGATCACATGTACTATCTGGCTGAGCAAGATACAACAAGAGTATAACTTACACATACAATAGAGTGTTTTTAGACATTCCAGGACAGAGTTAGTGTGCAATTACTGATGCAATGTTAATGCCAAATCATGAATGGCCTAGAACTTTCCCTGGCTGATTGGTCTGCATGTATCATGGAGTTGGATTTGTGTTTTTAGACAAAGCATAGTTTGAAATTTTTTATATATTGGAATATGTAAAAAATCATGTAGAATCTATTGTTGAGATTCTCTAGTACTGTCCTTTCTCACTGGTCATCTTATCACCAATCAAAAACCTTGGATTGTGGTGTTGATGATGCATGTTTAAAGTAGGAAAGACATGGAATTTTATACTTAATCATAGCCTGCTACTGTGTCAGAATTTTTCCAAACTATGACAAATTAGTTGGCTATGAAGCTGGTTCAATATTGTGTCAGAGTCAGAGCAAAATTAGCTTGTCCTTGGTTAAAAAGTTTCAAAAAGCTGGTGTGCACTTGCCAGACTTGGCTTGCTCTGGCCCAATAATAATCAGGATTAAAATTACATCCCAGTGAGTCTATAAACACTTAACAGTATTGTACATAATAATAATAATTGTATTTGTATGCATAGTAAGTCATACTTACTAGTCATGGCATGTCATGTGTACTACCATGATCCCAGTTGGTTTCACTTGACTTTCAATATTTTGAATTATTTTCTGGATCAAGTTTGAAGATCCAAGGTTTTTCAAGTAAAACTATGAAAAATCTGGATCCTGGATCCTGGATCCATTTATTCTGGATCCAATTATTGTTTCTCAAAAAATGTACATATATACTCCCTCATGACTTAAACTTTTGACTCTGGGACTCAAATCTTCTATGTAGGAACTGTATAAAAATTCGCTTAACGCTGGTGACTAAGTTTAAACATATAAAAATCAGTCCCTAATGGTATTAATTCTATGTGTTTTTTGAGATAATGTTTTGGGACCAAAATTTCGAGCGACTCTACGCATTTCTTATGTAGAATGTACTGATTCCATTCCAGAGTCAAAAGTTTAAGGCACGAGAGAGTAGTTAATATTTTTGGTCTCATTTATGCTTAACATGTGTAATTTGAAGGGAATCATTGCACATGAGCATGAAAACATTATTTTATATGTAACTCTTGAGTAATTGAGTCATTAAATGACACAAAATAATTGACAAAGCAAGTCTATCATCTCATCTTGGCACCGTAGGACAAGGCATGCCACCTTTGTTTTCAAGTACACATCCTTGATTTTGTCTATCTAATCTGGTACTTAAGAAATTTATATATAACATGTGTATTTTTTATGCTTCATGATAAACAATTTATACACCAATGTATTCAAATAAGGGTTGGTTCATCTTCTTTGTCATGAAAAAGGTGAAATTTTATAGATACAATAGGATATGTAGAGCATATTAGTCCCTGGAATAAAACAAATAAGGAACAAAACTTTGGTTTTGGAAGGTTTCTCCAAATTGAGAGAAAGTATCCAAGAATTGAGAAAGCCTTCTTGGATAAATAATACTTACAAGACCAAATTGAATTTTGGCTTTCAAATGGTGTGCCTCTCTATGGTTGAATGTCATAAGAAAAGGAAAAACCAAGGTTGTGTACCACAAAATCAAGGCACCCCATCTTCTTTTTCCTGTCAACATCACCAGATGATATGAATGCAGAAATTGATTTTGCATGAAGATGTTTACCTTACTAGTACCTTACTCTCTACAAACCAATTTAAGCCAATCATTACTCCTCCTGTTGCTGTATTGTATTATTTTGGGATTTTTTCATTTTTTCAATCTTGATTCCTCTTTTTGATCTTTTATGTTGATATCAAAAAATAATTGGTACAGAACTCCTATTTCCTATTTTAATATTTTGATGCATTTTCAGAGGGCTAGCTGACTGGCAACTGGACAGTCAGCTAGGATCTTTGATTGTAGTAGTGGTACAATGCACCAGGAAACAGTTCCCACAGGAATGAAAATAATAATGACATCAATTAAACACTTGTTTTAAAAAATCCAACTTAATCTCAAATGGAATTATCATGAGACTATATCCTCTTTCCTCCTCTGTTCCTTGCTGTAGAATCAACTAGAGCCAATGCTGAAAACCAAAACTTTAAAACAGCTTAGTCCCATTGAGAAAATTATTGTATAGCAATGGATCTCTCACTATCTCTCTTTCTTTCTCTCTCCAATGACATGTCCATATCACTCTATAATGTTATAATTAACTCTTGTCATATTTCCTTCTTTGTTAGATTTTAGGGACTTTGCATTGAAAAAAAAGAAATTGAAAAAATATACCATATATTTTTTTATGATATTGGTAAGAATTTCCTAAAAAACTTTTTTGGAAAGGAGGCCTCAACTTAGTGTCCTTATCAGAATACTATGGTTTCTTGCCTAAATACTCAATCAAGTACCTTGCATACTCATGCAAATACCTAAATCAGCATTTCTCCAATTTTCACTACACTGCTTAAAATGGCTCAAATTTTTCTGAGTTTTTTTCATCAGATAGCATATATACTAAGTCATTAATGTTGTGTAGACTATTGCCCCTAAATTTGAAGTCACTATTAATAACCTCAGATTGGAGTAATTGGTTTTGGTCAGTTTTGGTTGATACTGCGCAGCTCTGTAGGATGGTGACTTAGACCAAATGTCTTCTCAAAAACTGCATGTTCTGAGCAGTTTTTCTGTACAATCCTCATCCATTTCAACACAGGCCATTTTACAAGAATATGACCCCTATTTACCATGCCTCTGTTGACATACCAAAGGAATCAACAAAAAGTCCCATTAAAAGAGGCTTTTGTACTGAAATGAGTACCTGCAGTTTTTTTATCAAACTTTTGATGTTAATTCCTGTGTAGAAAACATAACCATTTTTTTTGAATTTAGTACTGTACTTGAATGAGTACGTAGTCTCGGGCCAACCAGCAACTAAATATCTACTTAAATCAAGTTCCTGAATCATGAAGCACATTTTGCACTATTATGACACCAATTGATGAATTCCCTACAACGATGAACAATTGTTATGAGTGTTTATAGTTTGTGCCTAATGATTTTGATGGTAGTCTACACTTATAACTAATAATTTACTTCATTGCACCAAACTAACAAGCAGTTACTTTTAAATTATCCAAAAACTCACATAATATCCATTACATTGTCAATATTATTGGTTTGTGGTGGAGATAATATGATTGGTTATTATTGTTTCAAGATATCTTCCAACTCACAAGTTTATTCTTAAATTGAGCATTCTCTTAATCCAGATCACGTGTTATGAGTTTGTTAGTATCCACCATGTATAAGAGTACTAAACATTTAATTTTATTATCAGTAAGTAAATGTGGATCATTATGGAAAAGGATAAAGAGTTATCTGCTCTTCTATCAATCAACAATCATGTAAGAGTCTATCTCTAGACTTGAATAACATGATAACACCCAAAAATATAATTTTCCTCTATAAAAAGTATAATTAAACTAGAGAGAATCAAAAGTGCTGTGAGGATCTCTGAATCTGAGGTAAAAAATAGTCACCTGCTTGAAATAACTATTAGTCTTACAATTCTAAAATTGATCCAAAATTTCAAAAGTTGTTAACTTTGAAACACAAAGCATATCATATTGCAATAGCATTATTTTTTTTTATTTGAAACAATAAAAAGATATTCTGGGGATAGCAACATAGATAAATCTGATGCATGGAATGCAAAGGAGGATCACCAGTATAAGAGAAGTACCATGATAAAAAAACAGCATGGACAGTCTACCTCAGCATTATTGTACAGCAATAGGAGATTAGCAGAAGATATGTGACTCAGAATTGAGTGTTTGGATTATGATTCTTTGGATTGTTTGTGGGTCCCCAATTGAAGATGACACATGAGTATCAGTGTCAAACAATAAACATTGCATCAGATGAGTCAGTGTTACAAGCATAGAATGAACAAAATTTGATGAATCACCAAAGGGGCTACTTGGAGGAAGAGTATTGTGAGTTTTGTTTTGGATGATATTTGATATTTGATGTATGATATTTGCACATAATATGCACGATATAATCTGGCCTCAGGGGCCAGAAAACCTATGGATTTATCCAAGAACTTTAATTCCAAGCAATACAAGGGTCATGGTTTACAATATTGATACCATACCTTGTAGAATATGCTTATGAGCTACTATAAAGTACTGAAAATTAGCACTAAACCCACCAAATTCATGATTCTATTTCTATACCCAATACCTAAATTTAACAGTGGCTATTTAAGATCATGGAAAACAGAGACATTACTTATGGGTATGAAGAGAGTTGATCAATTCACAGAATATAAAAATCAACCATAACAATATGATTGTTATTGACATGCGTTGCAGGATAACCTGAGTTTATGCATACGGAAAAAGACCATATGCTATGTACAAACCAGAAGCTGAAGTGCTTTTGCAGGAATCATCTCTCTCTTCCAAAAGCTTCATAACAGGTCACATATTGGAGGAACACATAATCAATCAGGATGGTACAGTAGTAGTGTGGTCATTGTTCTCAAGAAATGATGCATTGTGCTTCATTCATGATAGATCTCTGGACAAGCATGAATGGGAGTTTATCTAAACAATCTAGGAGGGGGAAAATATCTTAAATTTATTTTATAAAAGAAGCACAACAAGAGATTAGTGAAGCTCCTTGGCAGAAAACAATTGAAGAGCAACAACAATAACTCAAAATGGTGTGTCTTCCACAAGAAATCTCTTCACATTTAAAATGACAATGTCATTTCCTCAAAAAATGGCTCAACTACAACAATAACAATAATGTATAATGTCATACAGTTACAAATAGAGACTAATCCTGGAGGAGAAGAGAGACATTATATTCTAAAAGGTCTCACAAAAAAACAGTTAAGAGCAATGTACAGAGCTGAGGAAGTATTTTTTTAAAAAGCCTCTTAGATATTGTGCTCTCTTAACAAATTCAGCAATCAGTGGTAGATTTGTTTGAAACAAAAGTAAAACACAGTTAATCCAATGCTACATGAAGTTAAAGTCAAGAACAAGAAACAAGATGTTGAGATATCACAACAAAGCAAGGCCAAGGTAACCAATAATCAAACGAAGTGGAAAAGTTGTCCATGCAATGGAAGTACTAAATGAAACTATCACAACAATCTTAGCAGCCTCTATGTATGTCTAAAAGATGCAAAAATATTGATAAATAAGCATAGATTGAGAGTGAAAAATAGTAGATATCATATGATACATGAGCTCAGTTGTCAGTACAGGTGAGATCAAAGCAACCTGATTAAACAAAAATCAAACAACAATAAATAAGAGCAAGAGTCCTACTTACAATGACACTGTTTACTCACCATAAGCAATTCACAAAGGTGACAGAAATACAAGGAATTTGGAGACCTAGACTCAATGGTATTATTTTAACACACAAAAAAGGATTCAAAACCAATAGCATTCAATTTGCAGAATAAAAATGGCAAGCAACAAAATATTTTTGACATTTCATTCAAAAGCATGCGTGCAATCCACTCAGGAAAAGATAGTCAAGCAATTGTATATGTGGCAACAGATCTTTGCTCCACTACATTCAATAATATAACACATATTTTGAGCATACAATAAAACATCAGTCATGTTTCCAATACAGAAAGAAAGAGAGCCCATTTGCACAACATTCATAACTCAATTTACAAATGAAATTGCCTGCAGACCAATATCAAACAGATATCTCACAATACTTTAATTTTGAAAAATAATTCTATCATAACTTTGTTGAATGTGATATGTGCTCCATTTAGTGTTGAAAATTCCCCCAATCAAATAATCATCAATGAAATTCCAATATTGTTACATGCTCCTCCAGAAAAAGAGTAACCAGATGAGCATGATACTTAACTCCTTATCATAAAGAAAATAACAATGGAATAAAAGTATTATTTTGCCACAAGTACAAGCACCAAATTCTAATGCAAGAAGGTTTTGAAAATTTCATTAGATTTAGATAACCAGCAAAAAATGTGAACTATCAAGGAAAGGATGAAGTATCCCTTTCTTTTTTCAGCCAGTGATTAATGAACATGTCCAGATTTGAATATTGCATTAACAATCATAACATTTAATATTTCATGCAGCAAAGTCATCATCAAATTGATGAATGACAGAAGAGAGCTGAGCTCTGCCAAAGCAAAGGATAATCACCTACTAGAAAAACTTATAATTTCAAGTTTACAATTTGAGAATTTAAAAAATAGAAACAAAACAAACTCCTTTTAACACACCTAACATTATGATTAATAAGAACATATTGAAAAGTACATATGCTTGCATTTGCTTTCTTGTTTAGAATTATTTGAAGAACAACTCAGCTTTTCACAAGATTAAATGGGTAAAGTAAGTTTGATCACAATTATTATTAATATCACTTAACAAGATATGTGTCAATACCTCCACAAACAAGGTTGTACTCAGAAAAAGCAAGTGATAATTAGTGCCATGTGTTGGAACAACTCGATAAAGAGTTTAATGCAAACTCCACTCAACAATTCTAAAATAAATCATACTACAGGGACATTTAGATGCTATCATGACAGACAAATGTGAAATGCTCTCAACAAGGTTATCTCTTAGAGCTATTTCTCATTATCAAAAATTGAATTTATTTAATATGCATGATCAGGCATGAGAAACAACCACACTTGAGTTTATCTGCCAGGTGATTCTAAATTGCTTTGCTAATAATTCCTTGTTCAACAGTGCAAGCATGCCATTGGAGAGTTTGGTATGGACTTGTGCAATCTTTTAGTTTTCAGTGTGATGCGTGACGAATGTCAAACAAGGATGTTTTGGGTTTTGACCATGCCCGTACAATAGCATTTGGAGGTGTTCAAGCTCATGGCGGACACACCATGGCCAAATATTGAACTAGATATTTCGTAAAATGAATTGAATAAAAAAATGTATTGGAATAGATTGGAATGTTACGGCAACACCCCAAATTGAGCTTGACTGCATTATTGTGCTGTCAACTTTCATGGTGATCTAGTTTTAAAACATGTTAAGAAATCTTTTCGTATTTACACAACTCACGAGCACACCCATCATGTTTGCAATGTTTGCGCGAAAAGTTTTCGAGTCACGACGCAAGCTGACGCATGTTTCCAGGGGTTTACCTTATCACCAAGGAAAAGTTAGAAAGGACCATGATCCACCACGATGACTTCCGTCTTCTTTTGCAACAGATATTCCTCTGCTGATACTCTTCCCCACACAATCGTTACGCTCTCAACAATCGAATGCACAACGTGAGACGGAAAAGCAAGTGAAAGTACTATCGCGTCGTCAAAATCGACAAGACCTGGCACCGAAGACCACAATTTTTGGTAAGTAATGAGCCTCAACGTCCAACTTTACTCCCAATTCCACCTCGAGGGAACGATTCAAATCCCATCGCAAATCACCATAACCCATGGAATGCGCGTAAGCCTCGCCGTTTTCGCTCGGCAAAACAGCCTGATCATTGGTTCAAAGACAGTTCGAAGGATGATTGTCGTATCGTTGATGCGATGATGGCAGAACATTCAAATTTTCTTTGTGCTGAAATTTTATCTTTCAGACATTTGTTTCTCGTTTTTGCTAAAGCTGATAGAGAAAGTCGTCAACGCTCTATCTCTCATCGACCGAATGTTGGCAAATTTACTTTTTCATTTCAATTTTTCTGTGATATCTTCTGTTTGGCGTTGTTCCCACTGGGTGAATTTATTTTAGATTTTAATCCAAAATCATGGTGCTTCTATGTTAGCGATTTTCATTTGCCATGAAACGGTGCCCCGAAAGACTTTGTGTTTGATATTTGATGTTTCGACTGTCAGCAGTAGGAGGAATTTGTTCGATATTCTTGGATAGACATTTAATTGTTTGAGATGGATTCATAGACATTCCCATGCAACGAGGGAAGGCTGTCATTGTGAGCTAGATAGAATACTAGCTACTCACAGGATACTACCCATCAATATAGCCATTGACGTCAGTTGCGCGAAGAAAAATGAGACAAATTTCAAAAGATAGAAGAAACACTAGCCGCCATACATGTAGTGGGTGCCTTGGACGAGATTTATTTATTTCCGAGGGCTTGGCTCGATGAAGATGTTGGAATCTGTTTGCATCTTTGGCTTGTTGGTGGCGTGGTTTTCAACTGTTTGTTGCCATGTATGTGGCCATCTCCAGCGGTTTTGGCCCTGGTTTTGGCGTTTTGTTGTTTTGTTGGAAGTTGGAATTCATTTTTTTCATTTTTTGGTTTTCCATCCACACTTTCCACACATTCACGTTCCTGTGCGCACCTGCGCGTTCATTCAAATCGAGAAGCGGAAGTTCCATCGATTCAAAATTTTCTGTTTCTTTCTCGATGGATTCATTTAAAATTTGTGTTCACAATACATTTCTACTGAAACGCATATTGTAAGTACAACAAAGTACCCAATGCTTTCCCTGAATTGAAATTCAAAAATGACGGAGGAATTATTATTTTAGGTAAGTATGTGATTTACATTATTATATGGTAATGAATTCAAATCTTACTTGTGAATCAGTACAAAGTATCGTACATTTCAAATTTTGTTCTACCTACGAATTCCGCAGCAGTTTTTGTTAGATACAAAAAAGAATTCTGTGCCAGAGAAATCGAAAACAACAACAGCGTTCTCATTATTTAAATTTCTCTTGAAGGAACAGGTACAAAATTAAACATGTTAGTTTAGTACCACATCCTTCGTAAGCCTAACCTGATTTGAATTTCAAGAGATCGACAAAAGTAAGTTCAAAAATTCATTCTCTTTGTCTCCATCAATCCAGCCTTTCTATCCACAATTCCACTGCTTTTCTACTGCAATTCTACGTGATTCTTCTGCAGGCTTCACACATTGAAACCGTCAAAAACAGTAGGAGAAAGCAATCATTCAAACCGACGAAGAAAGATCAACAACGGGGAAAGACCAGTTCTCTATCAACGACGGTTACAATCGTTACAATGGACATAATTAATTAACGGCCGAAGCTGTTGCATGTGGCAATCGTCGTTATCAATAAAAATGTTTTGGTAAGACCATGGCG
Source organism: Thalassiosira livingstoniorum (assembly GCA_036939595.1). Taxonomy (NCBI): domain Eukaryota; phylum Bacillariophyta; class Thalassiosirophyceae; order Thalassiosirales; family Thalassiosiraceae; genus Thalassiosira; species Thalassiosira livingstoniorum. The sequence continues at coordinate 14,029 of JALLOT010000224.1, read as the reverse complement.
ATGGTCGGATTTCATCGGATTCGATCGTTGTGTTTGGTGTGGGCGTGGTGGGCTTGTATGTGCATGGGTGGCTGTTGGTTTGCTTGATCTTGGAAATCTTATTATTTTAGACGTTGGAATCGTATCTTTTCTCGCGTGACTATTTTTGGATAGTACCATGGGAGTGCACCACACATTGAGAAGGGGTTCCCCGATCGACTCAACCAACAGGACAATGGTAAACATGCCTTGCATGTGCTTGCAGATCGTTTGAATGATGGCGTCAGCCATCGGAACAAGCAATCAATTGCTTGTTTACCTCAAGTTCTAAGTTGATGGTCTGAATGATGATGGCCGCACGGTATCTTGCGTCACTTAATTCTCCAGCCGAGACAAAATTTGTGTGTGTTTTAGCTTCGTTTTAATGTTTGCTCAGACAAAGCGAAGAAGCAATAGCATGAAGATGGAATATGGTGGAAAACTCATAGTGCCTAGCCTAGCACCTGGCCCCCGAGAATTATTCCCATGTTGGAGAATCTCATGGCCTTCCCTTTTTACGACTCAGTCGATGCAATGCCAGGGTGTTGATCGAAGAGTTGAAGATGCGATTGACTTTCAATCGAGATCATGTTGTCACCATCTCTCCTCTGGCTTTATTTTCATTTCTACATATGTATGCCAAAATTGATATTTTCTTCAAGCTTCGTGCACTAAACAATTACTGGTGCGCCTCTTTCCTCTTTGTTTCGTCACATCATATGCAGGTGAAAACGATTCGCATAGACTTCATAAATTGATCAGGTATCAGGTGGTTGGTTTCGAATTGCTCTTGACCAACATTGTACAAATTTAAGCCTAAAGCTGTCACCCGAGGAGAAGACCATGTCAAAGAGTGGCACAGAAAGCACAAGAGACTGCGCTTCCGCTGGTAAATCTCAGCAGCCGCCACCACACTGGAAACAATCGCCCTATGCAACACCCCGACAGCATTCTAACAAAGCCATGACGAACCGACCTTCCCCCATTAAGAGTTCTCACTCGTCAAGCAAAGCTCCAAGGCCACCAACATCAGCTCCAGCGCCAGCTCCGGGGCGGTACACACCAAGAGGAAGTGCCATGCCACCAGCGCCACCACCTGGTTCCATGGTTAGGCATCATCCACCTCACCATCACCACCCACCTCCGCACGTAACGAGCACGGGGCATAGAATGATGGGAGGGCCTCCACCTCCGATGCATCCTCACAGATATGGAATGCCACCACAGCATCCACACCATCCAGCACCGCATCAACCTCACGCACCTCACTCTTATCATCATAGGCCACATGCACCGCCTCCTCCTCATGGTACACATCCAAGTCATGCACATCAGCATCCTCAGTCGCATCCCCCGCCTCACCACCACCCAAGTCATGCACCACATCAATCGCACCCATCACATCCACCGCATTCATCACATCAGTTGCATCCTCCTCCACCAATGAAAAGACGTCATAGTGCGGAACCAATTGGATTGCAACCACCTCAGCCACCAGCTCCTACAAAGCCAAAGACTTCAGAATCAAAAAGGCCCAAGGTGGAAAAAGAGCAAAAGGAGCCTAAGGTTAAGATGCTTCCACCTTTTACTAGTAGGCCTCCAAGATGGACTGAAATTGAGGTGAGAAGAACATTGATTCTTTTGTCAAGCCCGGAAAGGATTCGCACAATAGTCAATGGTTTTTGTTTTTTGACTCATTCATTTGCCCAATCCAACGCCCGCCAAACCAGGATGAAAAACTTGTTCTATTTGTCGGACAAATGTACAGCCACCTCAGAAATGCCCTCTACGAAAACATCACACCGGACGACATTCGAGAAATTGACTGGGACACTGTATCTGATCGTCTACACAACAGTAAATCCGAGAAGGCACGAATGAACCCCAATACCTATACTCGCAAGCCGGCTGAGTGCATGAGACGTTACACCAAATTGACGGGCGCAGCAAAAGGTGGAGCTGAAAAGGCCGGTGCTTTTAAAGGACCTTGGACGGAGGAGGAAGATAGGAAAGTAATGGAAATGGTAGAAAGGCATGGGCCCAAGCATTGGAGTAAGATTGCTGCTCAACTTCCTGGTGAGTGTTGATGGAGTGTATGCTGATCAATTGCATTTCAATTTGCACTGAGGCCTAAAAGTATACTGTGCTCTTTTTAACAGGTCGGATAGGAAAGCAATGCAGAGAGCGCTGGCACAACCATCTCAATCCAGCAATTTCAAAAGCACCCTGGTCCGAAGAGGAAGATCGAATCATTCTCCAAAGCCAAAAAGACGGTATCGGAAATAAGTGGGCTGACATCTCCAAGATGCTTCCCGGACGCACTGACAATGCCATCAAAAACCATTGGAATTCTTCCATGAAGCGCAAGGTAGAAAAGTACCTTTATTCAAAAAACATCGATGGAAAGCGTAAACTCATGGATGAGAATGGCAAATACCTCATTGGAGATGATATCGAAGGATGTTTGCGTGCTGCGAGACAGCAGCCCGCGTCTCAACTCAAGGCAGCAAAAGAAGTATCAGCTTTGAAAGAATTAGCATCCAAAAGGGAGGCACCTCAAAGCACTCCTAATGGACCAAGGAAGAAGTCCAGAACAGGTTTCAATTCTCTATTTTCTCCCGCTGTAGCACCCAAACGTCAATTGAAATCTCCCAATGCATCTGACCAAGACAGAAATGACCTATTGGACTTTTGCCGTACTTTGCGTGGAGGATATGTGGCAGATATTTACCGATCAGCCATTGAACGTAGAAAAATGGCAGAAACTACAGCGACCACTGGAAAGAGCTTGACCAAAGTGTTAAATGATCTAAATTTGACACCCGAAGAACGTTCGAGACTGCCTCCATTTTTCAAGACGCATACGCTGAAGTTGTTGGACGACTATTGTGCTCCACCATCGGCTGGTACCAAGAAAAAGAAAAAGAATAAGCTTGTTGTACCTGCTCGGCGAGAGAGGCCATCACCGTTCCACCTTGGATTTGATGAGCCTGTTAGTCCCATGGCCAACCCAGTTACAAAAGTACTGCTTCAGCCTCAACTTCGACCCTCTCCTTTAAAGTCCAAGAAGGAGACTTTGGACGCTGCATTCTTACAGCGTGAGTACTTATTAACTTATCAATCTATTTTTTCTAGTGGTGATGTTTTTCAAACCAAGTGCTTATCAAACATTTCGCCTCCTTTTGCAGTTGCATCACCAAAAGCCGGCATGGAAAGACTCTTAGCAACTCCACTGAGACCAAAAGGATCTGACTTTGAAATGCCTGGTTCAGCCTTCTCAATATTCAGTCCATTTTGCTCTCCTAATTTCACTGATGCTGCAGTCCTGCAAGGCATGGCAATTACACCAGCTGTAGTCGAATCAGGTAAACCCCTAACAGCACCAACTTCTTGGGAAGCCCATGAAGCACGCATGTTGAAAGAGACTCTTAGCTTTGGAGAAACTCCCAACAGAAAGCTGGATGCATTCTTGGATTCTGAAGGAACTGGACCCACACTTCCAAGCACAGAGGAACTCAGCCGTGCAAAACGAAAGATTCCTAATCTTGACATCAAAACGAGTGCATCCAAGGACGAAAGTGATAGGGTCATTGGGGCTTCACTATCGTTTTCCGATGTGGTGTCACCCTGCGAAGAACCATCGACGAAACCCACAACTGTGGTCACTGATTCTGGACCACTGAGAATGAGGATGAAAGCAACTGGAGGTAAGAGATACAAAGTTCTTTTTCAGGAGATACGCTTCTTTTGATTTCTCATAGCATTAACCGTTTTTCCTGTATTCCTTTTTCCAGAAACTGATTTATCAACCCACCACTTTGACGCATGGCTATCACCGAGAAATGTGACAACCGAGGCAAAGGCAGAACAGTAGAGATCGCATAGTTTCTTCTGGTCTTATCTTCAAGCCTCAGTTGCTGGAATCCATGACATCGCAGGGTCACGAGGTACCTACTTCTCATTGGCAAAATCTCAATCTGTTCTATCAGAATGTACGAGAACTTCCAATGCACTGCTCCGTGCTTTCTTTTTGCAAAGAGAGCAAGTCCACCTGCAAAATCATTTGTATCATGACGATTCATATGTGAAAATAATCTTCTTCAGAAGGATCACAACGTACTCTCTATCCTTTATGAAAAGGGATAAAGAGGCCAACCACATTTAATGTGTCATTACAACCAATCAAGTCTAACTGTGCCGATGGCATTTCTACTAAACTAGCTCTTCATCAACGAAATCATCTAAAAAATGATCAAGCCGAAATTTCTCCTGTTGGGATTTAGTTCTTGCAAAAATCCAGTAATGGACAATGAAGACACAGACAAATGAAATGCCTTGTACAGTAACAGCATTATAATAGTATTAACATGTTTCCGCACGAAGAACAAAATTTTTAGGTGCTGGTGCCACAGATAATAATAACCTTTTGTAATCCAAGTCCACATCAGCATAAGCGAAGATAAGTTTTTGGTGGTTCATGGTGTTATTACGTAGATGTTCTATTGGTTAAATAAACATCTTAGTTTGGGTCAACTCCCAAAAATGAAGTAAAATAAGTGAAGTTGCTATCTTCTCAACACTTATTTATTAGACTTATCCACTATTGCACACAGGTTAGATTATGGGCTATATACTCTTTTATGAAAGATACCTTACAATTTGTTTGGTATAAGCTGATCTACAAGGAAGGACGTATGACACTACCGCAAAAGTTTCTTGGGAGTATTGAACAGCTCAAAAACTTTCAAAAACATGATGCAATGTGATTATAATAACAGTGCTGGGAGCTGATAAGATTAATGCAGGAGAGTTCTTTGCACCAGGATAAAAACTACATTGAAATATTTCAAATGAAAAGATGAACCCCAAATGGAAAAAAATGTGGAATTTTGTCAGCAATACAATCTGATACCTTCATTAAACTCACCCAACCTAGTTTTCTTGTTCAACTCAAGCATAACACTTCCATCACCATTGCCATCTAGTGCTCTCTTACAAAAGCATGGTTAATAATCCCATACTTTCAATGAAAAATCGATTTTTTTCAGTCTCTTAGTCACACATTGTTGCTTTGCTGACTGTCATCATATCTCTGTCTTCTCACAAAAAACATGTCTGTAATGCTTTAAGCTATTTATATTGGGGTGGGGTTAGAAGTTTGAAATAGTTCACCGAGCCCAATGAAATGAGTAATGGTCACATTTTGCAGTTCATAATTATTTTATTCTTGTCAAGTCTTACACAATCAAAAATGTAAATGAGATGGAATGTCAATGGTGCAGTATATAAATGTTGGATTTGAATAAATTTCAAATTTGTGGCTAGAAAAATCATAGTAGATAATTTTTTAAGTTGGAATGTTACATTGGCCTAGAGACCAAATATGGAGTAGTGCTTTGGTCATACAGGCTTCGTCGACGGTAAAATTTTGAGCCAAAAACTTCAAACAAAGAAAGTGAAAATACTTTGATGGTGATGTGCCAAGTAAGACAGATCCCTTCTTTGTTGTCATAGAAAATACATAGGGATTGATCATTGAACAACTCACTTCAAAATGGGAATAGGCAGCCTCTTAGAGAATTTCAGTTATCACACTGCAGAAAAACAAATTGAGTGCCATGAAAAGTCAATTTTCTATCAAGATACCTTATGCAAGGCTTATTTTGAAAAAAGTATTAGAATTTCTAATGAAACCATAATGATACATGGGTCCCAGGCATCTTGAAATTTTGTCAGTATTTCAGGAGGTTACCAAGATTGTAGATGTCCCCATGAACAAGGTTTATCATGTGGATGGCAACTGACAAGACAAACTCTTGCTAGTTCTTTTGTTTTTGGATGTTTCCCCTGGTGGATAGATTATGCAGAGAAACCAGAGGCATCAGATCTGACAAGACTTGACAGATATATTGAAGGCAAAGGAAGACTTTTCCTTTTCTTTCTGTTCTATTCCATTAGTTATGGATGTAGTTCATTGTCATGCATGGGCATCTGGTTTTGTTGTTGTCTGTTGTCTTTAGCATGAGAGAAGAGTGAAAGTAGGTTAAGAGGTATGTATCCATTGTGAAAGAGGTGACAGTTGGTCTGTTTGATGTTGCAGTTGTTGGTATCCTATTTTTATTGTTATTACAGAGCTAGTAGATCCAAAGTTTTTGGCAGAGAGTGGTGTAATAGAGTTTAAAATGAAAGAACAAGTTTTAATTCAAAATGGTTGTTGATCGAACCCTTGCTGTTGTTGATTGTGATCAACATATCCCTGATGCCACCCAAAAACAAAAGAGATCAGTGAATTACCAGGTGAGCCTGTAAAAACTTTGAGTTCAGTCTCAAAATAGTCCTAAAGGTTTGTATTTTCTTAGAGCCTTGTTGGAATCTCCAGATGGAGTTGACATCCATTAAGACATCTTTGTAGACTTTGATGTGGCCTGAAAAGCACATGACCAACATGCTTCCATGAAGGGAAACGACTAAAGTTTCCCAGGGTGAAACTGGAGCTGGACAATCCCTGATGAATGATCATGGGACTTGCTTACAACAACAATCTCCAAATTTGAAGATTCTATTAATCATGAAAAATTGTAAGACCCCTAACCAATTTTTCCACATGGTAGTGGTAGTGCCAATTTTTGTATTTGCCTGTGTCAGTGGAAGGGATTGTTGAATATTATATGTATGTAATGATTTGGGATCAGCTTTGGAGATCCTACTAACCATTTTTTATCTCAATTTCAAAGCAATGTTGGTTCAATTTTATTGAGCTCTTAATTTTTGATGACTGGTCATTGGATAGTGATAGAAGAAAGTTACCAATAATGATCCAATTGTTGATGCATTATGATGGAACAGTTTGATCAGACGATTGTTGTTGTTAAATTTTTGTGTAACACAGAGTCAGAGTAGATACACATTAAAATATGTAAATTAATCTCTAAAAAATTGAGTGGGATAGAAATGGATGGAGTTTTAAAGACCAGTAGTAGATGGATTTTTGTAGGTTGAAAATTATTGTAGACTTCCCTTTCACCACAATGCTGTTAGTGTTAGACAGAAAAGTAAAGTAGGTTGATCAATACATGTATTATGTACTACCAATAGATACAGAACAGACAACTCAAAATTTCAATACAATCATTACTACAATTAAGATTTGTGTTTGCATTTTTTTGTTAGCATGAAAAAAATTATTGAAATGAATACATATCTAGTGATCAATCTAATCAATACATAAAATGATTTCTTGATCATTGGTATATTTTAGGAAAAACACTTGGTTAGACATTGGCAAGCCTGAAAGCTATGTCAGATATGGGTTTGAAGACTATCTTTTACAACTATTGTATTTATTGAACCTGATACATACTCGGGCATCTTTTCCCTAAAGTACTATCCAATACTCAAAACATGATATTTTAAAATGATCAAAATTGTGTGGATAAAGATAAATTTCGAACACATTGCTGTCAAAACAAGGTTAGACATCACATTGGTTTAGACACAGCACACAATGTTATAATGAGCTATCTAATATCACTTATCTTTTAAACAGTTATACTTTTTGTTTTAGCTCATACACACTATATTTGTGCTATCACATACATCAAATCCATTCACTTAACATTGATCACATCATCTCCCCCAACACAGAGATGCTATATTTTCCCTCAATATACTGTAATGCTTTATACATTTACAAAGTTTGATGGGTGCCAAACAGTGCAAAATAACAATAGACTTTAAGAAAACATTCATTGTTTCATAAGCAGTGGCTTGCACATGAAATGTTGAAATAAAAATGGTGGCACCACAAGCTACTGCCTGCCATCAACCATCCTCCAAAAAGACACCATATCAAATTTGAACCTTGTAGTTTTACCCTCTGTAGTAAGGACACTTTATTCTGAATCCAAATGGACAAGTGAAAAATGATTTACAAATAAACTGATTTGCTTTTTATTCTTTCAATGTTTCCCTTGAGAGGAGGTGAAATTGTTTGAAAATTGTGGGGGATTGTGCGGAAAATGGGGAATGGGAACATTTCCTTGATTTTTTTGAAGAAATAGGGATTTTTTTGGGACAGAAGGGAGAAAACATGGACTTTTTGGGTCATGTAATAATTTGAACTCAATAATGATAAGTTTTTCCCTTTGTCCTTGTATTTTATGTTTATTTGGGAGGGAGGTGGTTCCAGCATCCTTCTGAAAATTCAAGTACAGTATTTGGAAACAAAGAAACTATCACAAATAACAGAAACCTCATAAATATTGTATGAGTTTTTGTAGACATTTTATGATTGTCATGGGTGATTTTAATTAAGTAGTAGATTGGCATTCTAAAAAAGCTAAAAAGTTATTTTAGAGCTTGGAATATTACTTATGTGTAAGGATTTTAATGTACCTCAAAGGATAGGGAAAAATACTTCCATATTTTTTTGGATCTATTTTTGTATAGTATTGTTGACAGTGGATGTACCAGAAAAGTCAATGACATCAAGAGATACAGATACAGTACAAAGTCAGATGGGTCCTAAGAAAGTGATTATTAGTTTGTGTTCTACACCAAAAATTCTGATTTGTGATTGCTACTATCTAAAATCAAAAGCAAGATATTTACTCTTTCAACAAAAATAATTTGACCATGTTTGATTTTTGCAAAAAATATGCTTTTTGAGAAAACCCATTCCACTTATGATTTTTCTTCCCTGTCCAGGGGATCCTCTTTTTCACACCAAAAAAGGAAAATCTTTTGGATTAATGGAGAATAAAAAAATCCCAAGGAATAAAATAAGATAGAATATTAACTTTCTCAAATGTCTTCCATCTATCTGGAATTGTTTCAGTAGTTAGTATTGAAAGAGTTGCAACAACATCAAATCCTGGTTTCTATGCAGTTTTCAAGGTTAATAAAGCATGTTGTCATGTCAAAATTACTTAAAAAGAATGAAAAACAATAAAAAGACTAACAATTTTTTAGTGGTATACAATGATTTAGCAATAACTATTCCAAGATTTTGATTTATAAGGTGTATTGTCATTTGATCTTGTTGTGACACATGACATCCTCTCAAACATACTCAGCAAAAAATCCTTAAGTTTGTGTTATGTATTGTATTGTTATGGTTAGGGAGGCCCTTTAAATCCATCACAATTGCCAATCTAAAGGTTACAATTTAAGAAATGGTTCTGTTTTGCAACCAATTTGATGGTTCATGATATTGTTTTGAAGCACCATGCAGATAGCCGATAGTAATAGCACCTTATAGCTACTAACAATAGTGCATTATAGGTTATAGACAATCATTAAATTTATCATTTTTTATCTTTTATAGTTAAATTAAATACAATGAAAAAGCAATGAAATCATGACTATATATATTTGCAGTTAGCACATACATTTCTAAAATTAAATGATATGCCAGGGCAAGCATAAATAAAACTGAAATTATCTGTGAAAATATAATTATTGTAGCTAGTAATAGTAACATGGCTTGGAATAATTTGTACCAGTAATGAATGAACCATGGTCCATTTAACAACTTCCTTGTTCTGCTTCTAACACAATCATCATAAAAAATAAAATTGTACCAACATTTCATATAATATTATCCAATAAGTATCCCAAAAATAAATGAACTAATATCACCAAGCTACATAGGATGATCCCTCCAGCTGAATGCACTGATTTTGTTTATGGTTATCATCAGATAAAAATTACTTTTGTGTGGTTGTACTTTAATATTTTGCTCCATAGATTGCAAACAGACTATTGATAGTACTGTTTAACTAATAATCAATACAGTATTAATTCCACAGAAAAATCTGTTTACAAGTAAAATTATTTGTTATGGTAAATCTTGTTGGTTATGATCAAACATGCCTTTAAAGATCATCTCTACACAATATTAAAATGACCCATAAAAACTAACATTTTTAAATGTGCAATTGAATTCATAGGATTATCATGGAGTGTTATTTTGAAAATGATATTTTTCATTGACTGTTTTGATTTTTAAATACATCAACAAGATTGGCTAAATAACTGTGACCTACAGTATGGCTAACACCAAAAGGATCCCCAGTGATATTGGTGATATAATTCATGTTTGCTTAAAAAATACAAATAATAGTTTAAATATTATTATTTTTGTTAATTTTATTACAAAATGCAATGACTTTTTGTGTACTATTTTTTTCAATGACAGCACAAAAAACTAGGCTCATATCAATAAAAACAAATTCCTTGGGTTTAGACCCCAAGCATGATGCATTTTTAATGAAAGTTGATCCCTTCTCAAAGTAGCAATCTGTATATTTTCTAGTTTTATTTGAAAAAAATAATTTATTATGTATCTCAAAAACAAGGAAAACAAGTAATAGAGCTCTAGTTTCTTGAAGCAAGTAATTCTTTGGGTGTAGAGTTCTGCAGCTACAAGTACAAAAAAACAAAGTTTCAGACAAATGATGATCTGTATTGGTTTACTTTTTTAAAAAGATGATTCTAAAACAATCTGCTCTGTAAAATTTATTGCCATTGGGTCTCATATACCAATAGCTGTAAAGTTTTCTAATTGATTGTCTAGATATGATAATAAAATTCATGTAAATACATTTCATTCTGTCAACCCAACATAATGGTTTCTTCAAGTTTTCTTTGTTTCATCAGTCAGCAGCTGTAAGTTGCTCTGACTAATTGCCTATGTGTGGAACAAATATATGTGAATATATTATTATTTACTTTTGTAAATCTTTTCTGTAAAGTTCAATGTTGAAGGGTCATATTCACACATGTCATTGTCTTATCTCACATTCATATCATTCATCAGGATAATATGGAACCTGCCACTATTGTCGGTTTTTTTCGGCTCGTTGAACTTCATATTACGATATCTCAGTACCTCGTAGGAATTAGAGCACGTACGACACACCGTTGAAAAGCTCTTGTTATTTACTTTTCGTAGTATTTTATTTTCACGTGGCCTACTCCCCTGCGTCACACTGAAAAATGAAGCTAAAGTAGGGAGTCAAGGTGCAATTGAATCAAATCTCCATTGATTTGTCATGTTGAAAATGAAAAAGAATTCAGTTTTTATCGATTGAATCAGGTGTTATTCTCTTCATTATCGATATCGGGCGCAGGCGGCTGGCGGGCGGCGTGAATTGTAGGTACCATACTACCATACCATAACGTACTATGATTACTCCTATTTTACATTGTTTATGTAAGTACCCGTAATACTACCTCCTTATTATTATTATTTTTTTAGAACGATTTCTCAAGAGACAAGTTACATATTATCCTGTTAATAGTTTTTTCACTGCGGTAGAATCACTAGCTTTGCACACTACATAAGCAGCATTTTTGGTCTGTTGTGCATATCTTGGAAAATTTACTACTGGTTACTAGTATACAAAAAACACCTTTTTGTGTGACAACAAAAATGGATTTATCAACCTTTTTCATTGAACAGAGATAGTATTATTGTAATGTTAGATTCCTTGATACAACTTGAGATACTACTGCTTAATTACATATGCAGTATGGTAGTTTATTAGTTGTACTTGATAGATTAGGTAGATAGAAGTATTAGGAAAAAACTTTGTAGTATTATTACATACATATTCCCAGTATGTAAAGATTACTTGTATAAGCTTAGCCAGTTGGATTTTTCATACCAATTCCTATGTAAAGAAAATGTGTTGAGGAAATGCTATTTAGAGCAATTTTGAAAAAATTATTCTTGAAGCCTCACCACGTAAAAAGCATGGAAAATCTAACATTGTCAAGAATTATCCCCCCAACCTCCATGGTTGCTGTTAGATCATGCCAACCTGCTAGTCACTCCCAATCACTCCAGCTCATCAACATCATCCATGGCACCCTAAGTTCAGCCAGATTGATCGAAAGAGCTCCCACAACCCCTCCAAAGCAGCACAGACATGACGGCCTTCAACGAGCCGGGTGATCTAGCGGCCCCATTGTCATTTCAGGTCAACCCACCAAGGTCGCAGAGATTTCTGCAACCATGTTCTCCGACCAACCTGTTCAAGTGCAGCATCTCTTTGTCAGCATCCATGGCAACTCAAACCCAGCCACCATGGTCGTAGAATCAACTACAACTGCTCCAAACGGCACAGATGCAACAGTCTTCGACAAGCCCCCCCTCCAGCCGCCCCGTCTTCATTTCACGTCGACACTGACGAGTTCTTCCCTGTCGAACCCTTCCAACGCAATAACTCTTTGCCAACTCCAATTTCAAACAAAATCTTAGCATTTGGCCCATGTAGCTGCCTACAAACACCCCTCAAGTGCACAGAGGAAACACCGTTCCACATGACCAATCCCATCACTTTAACGCATTTCTTATTTTTGGCTCCTCCAGAACGATGAAGAGGCACATGTGTTCAAAACATCTGGCCAACTTACTATCCCTTCATTTTTTCAGATAGAACCCACCATAAACACTGCAGCACACAATAGACAAATATCAAATGATTGACCCATGCATGGCACCATTTTTTTCTTTTGTCTCTAAGGTCCTCCAGTCAACTAGTTTGGCTGGGTTGCTGCTCAAAAACTGCCCATCACAATGAGAGGCTGTTGTCTAACGTGCAGGCAACATTAGTTCAAGTCAGTATGAGAATAAAAGCAACAACCTCATACGGGAGACGGGAGATCTTTTTGCAAAATCCTCCATCATTGTTGCGGTCTATGGAAAATAGAGATAACAAATTCTATGTAACAGCCAGCTAAAATGGTGGTTGACTCTTCTTTGCTCCTTCAACACAACAATAAAAACCTGCATTTGACTTCCATGGGATGCCCATCAAAAACTCAATGTAAACTGGATAATAAGTAACAAGATATGGCTCAGAATAAAGATGATCAAAATATAATCAGATTATTATTTCTTTCCATGAAAAACATCAAACAGAAAAAAAAATGATTTTGGTCTTTTGAATGTTAATGTTTAACTTAATGTACGACTTAGCAACAACTACTCTCTTGGTTGTGAATTTATTGTTGTACTATTTAACTTGTGATTGTTAGAGGAGCAACTTAAATACAAAACAAACCAATGAGTACAAAGGTATTTCACTAACAAAAAAGAATTAGTTATTGTTAGGAATATGATATGGTGGTCTAAGCTCAAACATAACTGGAGAATTGAAAAACTAGACCATTTTACTTTTCAATATTCATTGATGCAATGAACAGCATGTATTCAATTCGTGCCTATTTTTTTGAAGGGTTGACAGCTTGCACACTGGCTTACACATATTATTTGGACGGAGTTTGATTAAAAACGTATTTTTTGGCATTATATTCATAGAACCATCAATAGTACATTTGTCAACTCAAAATCTGAAAGTGACAAAACAAAATCACGTAGGATAATACCAGATCTTTACAAAATGGCTGGAATTCGTCATATTGAATCTACTCCTTCATATCTCAAAACCCTCAAGACACAACAAGAAAGCTGAGAATGAGTAGAAAAGCCATGTTGTACATCCAGGTAAAAAAACTTCCCCATACACAATACAACCACTTGGCTGCATTTCACACAGCTGCTGGTACTAAAGAATCAATTTCTGCTTTTGCATAGACTTGATTTGGATGGTGAATACAATTATTATGTATTTCCCAATTATTTTTTGTCCCAGGCATTACTAGTATTGTTGGTTACTTTCTAGTACCCATTGACTTCAATGGATTCCATTGAACTCAATGGATTCCATTGAATTTAATGGCTCCTTTCATCCACAATATTTCTACTTGTACTGAGCCAATTTACTTAAAAACTGGTTCATTTTAAAGAGAAGGTTGAGATCTTTTACCAGCTTTCATGCCGTAATATGTTTTTTGGCGGCTTACCAAGTGCAGGTTTTTGAAAAAAGTGTGCAAGTTTTTTTTTATTTTTAGGTTATAGAACTTTAGGATTTAACAAAAATGAGAGGTAGAGTGCTAGTTATTTACATTCTTCAACAAGCATGCACAGGAGTTCAATTGATTC
>JALLOT010000223.1:0-23369 GCA_036939595.1 Thalassiosira livingstoniorum | reverse complement strand
AACGTTGCTTCAAAAAAGTATACTTCAGCAAGCTTTGTATTGTACTTCAAATAAATTTAAGTACATTGAAAGTACACTAATTACTTGTGTATTCGTACCAATTTATGTACATTAAACATCTTTTTACCCTACACCAAAAACAGATACAACATTATGTGTACTAGGGTAAAGTACACTTAGATATTTCAGTATACCCTACATTAATTACAGACGTCAATTTGATCCCGTACAGGAGACTATTAAATTAGGTAGATCCCATACTGAAGATGACAAAATAATGTGCTAATATAAAATATACTTCATTACTGAATATATAAGATATAGATTGCATCCATCTCCTTATTGTCCCGTGGAATATTGAATTTTTGCATCCATGGGGAGTGGGCGACAGATAACCCCACCCATTTAAACACCTTTCCAAACAGGAAATTCCCAAACCCCCCTTGTTGCATGCTAAGGGTGCTGCAGCATCATACAAAGTGTCATCCAAAAAATGATCATCAGAGATCATAATGATAAACAAACAATTTGGAAAAGTATAGATTATACATAACATCCTCAAAGAGAGAAAAACCTCTACAAAAACAGTACCAAATCTCATGTTGGAGTTCCTTTAACTTTAAGAAAAAACACATTCTTTCAACAACCTACCATTGTCATATGGGGGACTCGACCCAACAAGCATACAAAATAAAGTCTCATTTGTTTAGCACAGAAAATTCAACTTCAGTAAAAATGCACCAAAATCTGTGAGGGATGTATTAAACTAAACTGTTATTTTTCCCTTTATTTCTTCCATTTTGATTATTTCTTTGTAACAAAAAATCTAGCAAGTAGTAAGCAAATAATATTTTTCATTTATCTTTGAAACTTGTCAGCTGCAACTGATTTGGTCATGATTAAGGCACTGCCAATCATGTCTTAATTTATGCAAAAGCCTACTAAATGAAACCTTGTATTAAACTTTAAAATATGTAGTTAATATTCTATTATTCTTTTTTATTCGGCATTTTTGTGTTTACTCAGTTTTGTGGAATGTATCATTTTAACATTTGAATTGGGAATAACATCATTCTGTTTTCTAGGGTAAGAACTTGCTTTGGCTCCTTGATTATTCAAAAAACAGTCACCTCTAAAAAATTGAATCAATTGTTCTTCTCTCTGTATTCTTAATTGCCACATATGCTTCAACTAATATCCTTTTTTCAGGGATTGTAATTCACAAAAGTAAATAAATAGTTAATTACTTTTTGTATTGTTCGATGGGTTGTCTTAAAACTGTAAGAATCACTTCAATGATCTATGATGCTGTCAGGGACAGCATGGACAGTCACAAATGTCTCCAATCATTGGTGTATTTACAGATTTTGTTTTCCCTGATTGACACACCAGCCAAATCTTGCCTTGATGTACTTTCCTTCTCTGGTCCTTTTGGTGTTGAATGGTTGAGTAAACTCTGTATCATTAATTTCACTGTAATACCAAAGGCATGCAAAAAGTTCATACTTCTGATACCTGATGTGATGCATCAATAAGTTTACTTGAATAATTTTTACAAATAAACTTGTTTGTACTGTATATATTGACTTCATAGTAGGTGACACCATTGTTTATATGATGGTATGAATGCTATTGTTTGCATTATCATGGTCTGCAGTGATCAGATTTTTTATGCATCTACTAGAAGAATTTTAGGGAAACACTTGACTACCAAGTGCAGCAAAATTCCATTTTGTATGGAGAATAAACTGAGCTCTCTGCTAAGAACCCCAGCCAATTCTTTGATTTTTCCAAGATTGTATATTTTGAGCTACCACTTGAATGTTCCTTCCATTTAGAATAGGATTCTGAAGAAAACCTGGAACAAACTTATTACCACATATATTACTAATGACTACAGTATCAGTCTTCCAATATATTGGATATGGAATGAGATTTAAACTTTTTTGGTTTGATTTAGTAAGTATTTTTATAGTACATGAGCTTTTCAGCTATGAACATTTTGTTTTTTTAATCTTTTCTGCAACTTTTCCTGTTGCTGCTCAAACATGTTGCAAGTGTCATTAGAAATATAGATTATTTTAAGAAAAGTAACTCTAAAATCAGTATAAATTTTATTTTTTATTCAGGAAACAACTGTGTTCTTTTGTAAAACATTTTTTTAAGCTTTTCTACAATATCATCATTTAGGAAACACGAGTCTTTTACCAAAAACAATGTTCAATGATGAAAACATGTTGAAGTACTTGCAGTGTAGATATGATATTTTTTAATTACAAACTCCACCTGTGGCATATCCAGGTACATGCACTTTTGTTAGATTCTGGTTTTGTAATGGCCAACAAGAAAAACTCACTAAGCACTTGTCATAGTCAATTGATTTGAAAGAAAACATTAATTGTTGGCTATCAATTTGTTAGAATTTGCATGTAAACGTCCTCTTCATAAAATATGGTGTATTTATATGAATAGTTTGATGTTTCATTTTTACTCTGTGAATGATGTCATTTGAACAGAAATGTATTGACATGTATTTTACTATATTAACTTGAGTTTATTAAAACAGATATTCTAATTATTGATATTTGTTGTTTCAATGGGAATGAGTTTCCCCATGGAAAATAAATTCTTGTAGAATATAGGAGTTCAAAAAGTACTAGCCCTAAAAACAGGATCAACAAAAAGAAGCATAAAAATAATCATTTGAATTTGTTATTTTTATACAAATATGTTATTTCAAAGAAAATAAACAATTTTTCTATCTTAAGCTGAAAATATCTCATTAATTTGGAACATAGACAGAAATTAATTTTTCAGATAATTGATAACAATCTTATGAAGAAGTAATTTTCTACATATTTTTGTGATAACACCTGTTGTCAATATATTCATGGGTGTTGGTTTTCTTTGTGTTCATTACCAGGTGCTGGTTTCTTGTAATGTATATCATGCATGATATGTGCAATCATAAGGGCCCTCAATTCTAGGCTATGATATGCTGTTTTTTTGTTTTCCACATTGTTCCTCCCTGAACTGTAGTTTCCCTTTGGTTGAGTGGTTCTAAAAACCATGATATTTCAAATAACATGAACAACCTTTCAAAAAGTAGTAGGAAGAGAAAAGAAAGATATAGATTGCCCCAATGAATGTTGTGATACTTTTGTACTTGTCACTTCTTGATTTTTAGGGCATATTCTGCAGGCCCACTGATAATCATACATATAAAGACCTTCATTGCTCAATAATACCACCTCTGCTGACTTGTGCCAACTGGAATTAAAGGTGGTAGAGTTTGATGAACTTTGTCAGATTTTTTCAAATTTTGGTAATAGTCTAACCATTTCAATTGCAACTTTACAGCTATTTGACACCTATTACTAGCAATTTTAGACTGCAAAGCTAGTCTTTTACAATTTTGCCAGAGTTAAGAAGTCTATCCTCCATGATCTTCTGGATCTGGGGGGCAACCAATGCTGAAAATCAAAACTGAGTCTCCTACTCATAATGGTACAATGCTAGACAGTTAACTAGTAGCAGTAGTGTTATTCTAGTTTATTGTTCTAATTCAAGCTCTCTTCCAAGTCCATAATAGTAAACAACACAACAAAAATGTTCAAGTATGCCATGAACAGTCAACACAAAATTAAAAGCTGGACAAGGTTTATTATGTTTATTTAGGGGGAATCAAGTTGATCTTTAGTATTGAAGAACAAAACTGTGAAACCATTGTTTTTGTAACCAAGGCAAAATAATTTGCCAACTGCCAACTTTGTTAGAAAGCCAGATCATTAGCTGTAAGCAAAAGTTTCAGTGATATGTTAGTTTGTGAGCATCTTGTAAGAATTCATAATAACATCAAAAAATGAGTAAAAATAAACTTTGGATTTGAAAGCTGGGTCTTGTGATACTTTTTTTGGCAAAAGTGACTGTTGAAATTAATTTTAATTAGCTAAATCATCCAAACCCATCTCTGGAAATAGATTCATCATGTGACTTAGTATGTTTTTTCCACAGTCAAGAAAATGTGAAGTTTCCCTGCCTGCAACTATCAGCTTCATGACTTAAAAAAACTGAAATCTCCCTCCACCCCTCAGTTTTTCTAAAATGCTTTGTAGAATACTAAATATCAAATCAATTGAAGCCCCCTTAGTAATGTTGATTAAATCCCCAATATTGGTGACCATTTCAAAAAGTGTGAGGGGGGGAGGATTGCCTCCTCACTAGATGAACTACACAACCATCAACAAAGTGACTGAGGAACCTTGAGTTTCTATGTTGGCTAACAGCTCGAGAAGAAACATGGGTTTCGCAGTTGGAGGGAGGGTAACCAATTCTGGGAATTAAAAATCATTGCACCCTTGTGAAATATTTTTTTGACAAAAAAATAACGAAACAAAATTTCATTTCTTTTTGTTGGCTGATATATTCAAGACAACTACTTCTTAATATAGATTACATGCTCCTTTAAATATTTGTTCGAATTTGGGGGTTTGAGAATTTTATGTGAATTATTCTTAGTGTTAACCGATGAGCAAAATGCTATCTCATTGCAGTGAGTTAACATTCATTGAAAACAATTCACTGATCGCGTATTAAAAGAGCTAAAGTTAATACATCTGCCTACTGCGTAACACGTAAACTAGTTGTTATCATACCAAGTTTTGTGCTGACGGTGGTGCAAAGTCCATAAGTTCCGAAACAAAGAACTCGACATCTAACCGAATGCTATCTTCATCCCTCCCGCGCCAATAATAATGATAATAATGTTGTCCAAGTGAGTATGTTGATTGGCCTGCACTACTGTAATAAGGTTCTTCCGGACGAGCTTTTGATGCAATTTCTACGACATATGCCCCCACAGGCATGAATAGAAAATTGAACAAACCTGCTCCATGCGAAGAAATGAGTAGCCAAGCGTTTTGGAAAATTTTGATTTGACAAGAAATGCAAGACNGACCAGAACGTTTTATCTGAGCTCTTGATAACTTTTATATTCTCGTATCCTGCCATTTCCAGGGACGCAACTAACTGGTTGACATCACGAATGGGCTCTCGAGACCTTCGGCTTTTGTCGCGATGTAAAATCAAAACAAATTTCTCTTTTCTGTTGAAATCAAGAACACTATCATTCTCAAAATACCGCTGCATTTGCCGATGCATGCCACTCATGAATGCTCCCCCCCTGCAGTCTGCTGGTGATGCCACGAACACATTTTTGGCACAAATTTCACCATGAATGGCTGTGAGATTTAGATAGTCAAACCACGCCTGAATTTGTTCTGTAACTTTGTTTCCATGTATGTGAACAGGCATTTTTTGAGCCAAGTCCAAATAGGGTACAATTCGAGGTAGAGTCTCATGGATAAAGTGCCCTGTTTCGTTGCCCCACCAGTGAGACGAAACGAAAATGTCTTCAACGTATTCAGAACAGCTTGTAAACACATGTTTTGTTTTCACGGTGCCAAAACAACTCCTTCTAAATGCCAAAATTTCGTTAGCTGTCCGGACAATCCCATTTTCATTAATGTATGCATTTTGGGCCTGTGTCACAAACAAAGGCTGCTCTGGTACTTTGAATCGAGTGGGTGCATTGGTCAAGGCACTTAGACAGTGCTCGATTTGAGTTTTTGCTGGGAGAACAGTTTTGATATGACCCCATATGCTTTGGTTTCGATGAAGAGTAATGTTGATTAGTTCAGGGCGATTGCAATCACGTTCTGAAACCTTGGGAGTAAAATAAATAGGAGGTTCCGGTGGGGACTGGTACGGAATTATTGTGAAGTATTGAGATGGGAGGTGCTCGTACATCGATATTACATTGCCGTATGTTGTGCTTTCTATTTTTGTGAAAGTTCCTTCATTAGCTTTTGAACCTCGTGAGGTTTCATTTTTTGTACTTCGGGAGTAAAGAGAACCACGATCAACTTCATAATGCAGGCCATGTTGAAGCATCAGAGTATGACCAATAAGCGTGATTACAACTGTAGACAATATCATGAGTGGCAGGAACCGCCCACAGACCGATCCCCGAGTTCCCCAGCGAGTTGATGCAAACGAGCTGCTTGGACCAGCGCGAGCTTGAGGAGACAGAACAACCACCATTTTCTGTGCAGAGAAATTTTAAAGGTGCATCATTATATTTGATAGGGCGAGCTCGGTCGATTTGACGATGCGAGGCAGCGCCTTGGTCCAGCTACCAGCCACCAGCCATGTATGTGCCAGATAATTTATTCAGGATTGAGGATCGATTATGGATCATGGAGGATCGAATACTAAGGAGTAAGGAGAAGATGGAAGATGGTTGTATTCCTACACCTTGCTATTGTAGGGTTAGGGGTTAGGGTTCCCTAAGCTAACCCTAAGCTTGCTTAAAAATACTTAAGTACTACTATGGTACTTAGTAAGAGGGCTTTAGGAGGGTAGGTATTGTAATAACACATAGCTAGCTAGGCAGGAGAAAAAAAAAGATTAAGGTACGGTACTATGGTACTTAGATACGAGTACATAATAGTATGGTATTGTAGAATACTGTAGAATACTGTAGAATACTACTACTAAAATAGAAGAATAGACAACAATATCTTCTACCTTATTATCGGCGTGACAAGGTCCGCTCCTACCGGACTAAATCCTACCAAATTTCTTACAGGACATTCTAAAATAATTGCTATAATTTTTTTACTAACAAAAAATTACTAATTGCTATTTTTATTGCCATTAATATGTTGTATTTCATAGAGAGAAATTAAGACATTCATGAGCAAAACATCGAATCAACTTTTTCACACTGAAGGCTCTCAAGAGCTTAGATATAGTGGTAAACAACACCCTTCCCAGGGTGCAGAAAGGATCTTTTGGTGCCAGGTTCAATTTTGGCTCCTAACACGCCCAGCTCCCATTATGCAATTGGGAGCACACAGACACGTGATGACATAATTTCATTTTTTGAGCTGTGACCAAAAAGCTGACTTTGCTAACCCTAACCCTACTTGAATTTTTCTGGAGCAAGATAAAAAATCTATAATCTCTTCAAAGCAAAAACAAACTAGGGTAATGGTTATTTTTTTGGGTGTTGATACAGAGCAAAGCAAAGATTCCACCAAAAAAAAAACATAACCCTCACTTTTTTTTGTTTTGAAGAGAGTATAAATTTTGTATTTTGCTCAAGCAAAGCTTCAATTTGGGTAAGGGTTTAAAACATCTTTTTGCTTTCAACCAATTATTAAACTTTTCTGTGAAGGGCATTACTAATTCTAAGGTGTAGGGTATTACGGGATAATGTTGTTTGATGATTATAAGACATTTCTCCACCTGGAATTTCACCCTAACCCTCTCACTAAATACAAATAACACTTTAACTAAATAAGTCTGGTACATTGTCTGGTAGGAATCAATTCATTAGGTATGGACCGCCTGCTAGGGCAATGCAGGTGGGTCATCATTTTTTTGTAGTACTTACTATTAATTATGTTGTGGTACTCTCTCTAGAGGAGAAGGTCTGATTGTCTGGGACTGATCCGCTCAGGACATTCCGCAGGACAACTTTTCTAAAATTTTAAAGAGCACTCTTCGGGTACAGACATTTTTTGCCTACAAATTTATTTAGGTTATGTGTATTATAGCCAAATAAGTGCTTTCTATTCATCTCCCTCATACTGCCTTCATAATATTATTATACCTACCTATAAGATATTGTGCTACATTATTATTATTTGACTGCCATAGCCATGGTAGTCATAGCCCCTCCTCCAATCCACCACATCACCTTGACCGCACCACCGCACCAAATGATGTCATCACCCTCCCCTGTCACTGCCATCATCCACAACACCACAAGAAGCTGATGGTGTCATCTGCATTGTTTTCATTACCCTAACTGTCACTGTCAGCAAAGTTACCAAAGAGGAAATAATTCCCTCTCCCTCATCATGATGACACACCAATGACACCCTAGGTGTGATCTGCCTCCCCCACTGTACTAGTCAGATTGTCAAGATCACTAAAGTTTTAAATTGGGGAAAAGGTATACTATTTCAAATTTGCAGAAGCATTTTAATTTACATTCAAACAAAACAAAACTTGGAACATAATTTTGCTTTTAACTTTAATTTCAATTCTGATTTGAAACTCAAATATTCTTACTAACAATGCTTCCTTTAGTTCAGGCTAAATGCAGCTTAGGACATTTTGATCAAATGACAAACGCTGTTAGAAGCTATTCAGTGGAGTTGTCATTGGTACTTCACAGGAAATTTGGGGATCACACAAGGAGTCAAATTTATTGCAAAATTGATGGTCCTTGGGTTCTTTCTGGGCTCAGTTTGCCTGAGAGTTTGAACCATGGCACCCATTCAGAAATTTAAGGCATCAAAAGCAGACAGAGTTGTTGCAAAAGCAACTTTCACTGACTCAGCAAATAAAGAAGTAAAAGAGACAGTACCTGTTTTCAATGATTTAGATCCAAAGAAACAACTCTTAAGTAGCTTTTGATGGTGAATCAATTATTAAGACATTATCAAATTTGGCATGATGGGAAAATTGCTTTTGCAGGCCAAATCATGGAACGTACACTTGAGGGGAGAGCTTTG
Source organism: Thalassiosira livingstoniorum (assembly GCA_036939595.1). NCBI lineage: Eukaryota > Bacillariophyta > Thalassiosirophyceae > Thalassiosirales > Thalassiosiraceae > Thalassiosira > Thalassiosira livingstoniorum. Next base: position 14,781 of record JALLOT010000223.1, on the reverse strand, counting down.
GACAAATGGGATTTGCTATGTAGCAAAAATGAGTATGGGGGGGGTGGACAATGATGTAGTGGAATCAGAACAGAGATTTGAAACCATCCAAAAATTATTTTGTCAGTGAATTCCTGGAAATAATGTACTTAACAATCAGGAAGACTATTTGGAGGGGACAAAACAAATTTCTGACATGTCACCACTGAATATGCGGAATGTTTCAGGGTATTTTATAAGAGATTGGTTCTTTACCAACCAGGGCAACAAGTTATTTGAAATTTGAGTTAAATTGAAGAATTGGTTCTAAGAATTTATTGGGATGAGTGAGAGTCAAATTCATCAGCAAAGGTGGTAGAAAATGAGGTCTCATTGATAAAATTTATCCATATTGGAGACCTGTGAAAAGACTGTACATGTCTCTAAAGAAGTATTCGAGGAAGAAAAAGAGAGGAAAAAAAAGTCTTCAGATTCAATTTGTGGCCATAAGGACACAAGTAAGGCAGAAAAGCCTTTCAAAAATCCTTGTCAAAGCATGATGGAGAGTATGATTATTGTGATTGCTTGAATAATCCTCATAATCAAAGAAAGTTGGTCGGCACTTTGGAGGATGGAAAATCATAGAGCTGCAAGGAGAAATCTAAGTTGAAGGACAAATCAAAGGATGGGAAATTCAAGAAGAAAAAAAACAAAGCAAGAAAAGTGGAGATAGTGAGGCTTATATACTGAGCTACAGCCAGAATCTTCAAATCAGAAAATGTGAATCAGATTCTATTGTGGCTTCAATATTTTATACGATGATGACACCTACATCTCTCAGAATAGTTGTTCGTGCTACAAAAAAATGAGGTTCTCATGACAGAGGCTACTATTGTTAAACAAACCAGAAAGAGTTTTTTTGGCCTTTAAAATGTGGTACTCAGACTGAGGCAACAGTCTTTAAACAAACCTTGGATTTTTCCACATCAAGCTTCAAGCATCCAGAATTAGTCATTGCAAAATTATCAAAAAGGGAGTCATTGCAATACAAACATTTTATTGGAAATGTATGCAACAAGCTCACTTTGTAAGTGATTGGTAGCAGAAGTTATTGGCGGTCAGCTCAAGAAGAGTGGTAATAAAATGTTGAAAATGAGCTTTGGGTCCATGACAGCTTCAAGGGAAACCATCATTGATAAGACAATTCCTTTATCTTTATCTTTTTAACAGTCATTTGGCTTGACATGCAGCACCATAGTCAATGCATTGCAACAATATGATATGATGATTTTCATGGATGCTATGACACGGTACCATATTGATCCTAATATTTCACATGGATTAATCTTATGGCAAGGAAAGGTATTTTGCATGGTGGACCACATACATTTGACACTTGACAACATCAAGAACCTTTGTGAGAAGCAATTCTAACTTACAGGAGTATGTTTAGATCTTAGAAACTAGTTTATTATTTCTGAGAATTTCAATTCAATGAATTCCTAAAATCATGGGAGGCTATGTACTAGTCAGATCATCAAGATTACTAGAGTTTAAATTTGGGAAAGGATTATTATTTTGAATTTGGAGAAGGTTTTTTAATTTACATTCAATCAAAACAAAACTAAGAGCATACTTTTTTAACTTAAATTTCAATTCTGATTGAAAACATGAATACATTGAATTTAGATTGGGCTAAATTCAGCTTAGGACACCCTTGATACCCAAAGCTGTCATCATTGCCAACACCTAATGGATTGTTGCCATCACCTGCCCCCGTCAACGCTGCCAACCAGAGCTGACAGTGTCAGCACCTTCAATGGCAGATATGATATTTCCCCCCTTCACAATGATGTCACCAATGGCATCCATGTGATTGCCCCCCCACTGACTTCAATGCCATCACACACCTGTGCTGCCGCAATCATTGATCTTTCATGTTACCTCAATCCTACTATCCTCTTTGTCATTCTGCTGCCTTCCATTTCCCATTATTTCTGCTGCTGCCATCATCACTTATTTACTTCAATTACATGAACATGTTCGTTGTGCTGACACCATCTGTCAACCATTTGTGCTGCTGCTGCCATCAACAGTTCTTATCAATTAAACAACCATCTTTGCCGTGATGTGGCTCTTTGCACAACCACTGTCTCTTGTTGCTCCTGTGCTGGTACTGCCACCATTGTAATAATTGGGCTGCTACCAGTGACACCAAATCCGGTCATTATTTGTCTCCTGTTACTACCTGCAATTATTTCCATGGTTGTGTGGTGCCACTGTGCTTGTCTGTGGTTCCATCATTGTCATGGTGGTTGCTTGTGCTGCCAATACAGTCATGGCTGTTTGTGCTGACAGTTCATGCTGCCAATCAACATCCACAACTGTGCTGCCACCACTACCTTTCTTGTCACAGTTTTGAAGAATGTTTGCGCTTCCACCACTGTCAGGACCATTTGTGCACTCACCACTGTCTTGGCCATGTACCTGCCACCATCAAAATTTGTGCTGACATCGTCATGAGTATTGTTACAACTGTGCTGCCATCTTTACAATTGAAACATTAAAAAGTACCAAATTAGCTATCAAAAACTACTCTTAACTTCATTTAAAAGGTTATTATTTTACAGTAACTCCCATATCCAGAATAATTAAAGAAATTGAACAAAAGATTCAAGTTTTACTTACCACTATGTCATTGTGATGTTAACAGAAAATAGCATTGGCAGTTTGGTTTGTATTTGTTTGACACCAGGGTTATGTATGAGAGATGTTGTGGGTTTTGAATGTCACAATATTCAATAGACAAAGTAGCATAATCCACAGGTCCAGGGCCTATGCGGTAAACACAGCAAACAGCCACAAAGACCTACAACTACTTCTGAATGAGACATGACAAAAGACCCCTTTATTTCAAATAGCAACTCACTGTCTTTCATCAGAATGCCTATCATCTCCGTTGATTAAGTCTCCCTTCTGCTCTATAATGGACAAAGCAAGCTCAGTTGTTTGGTGCGATGAAGACAGATGTTTATGCAGAGCTATCATTTTAAACATTTGGAGACATCACCAATTGAAAAAAGGCTTGTATTAACAGAGAGCCGCAAGTCATATCAAAGGCTGCAAACAAGGGAGATGATTGGTTCAGCAGTAAATGACTGGAGTTCTGTCCTCCAAAACCAACCAACAAAAATTGGGAAACCTACAATGTTGGGCAAGGCTCCATTGTGGAAAAGAAACAAGGGAGGTGCATTACCATCCATTTGTCATGAACATGGCAAAATCATTATTTGCTCATCATCTTATGGTGGATGTAGGAGGATGGAATGGGGTAGTATTGTATTACAATAATTGGTGTGGTACTCCTTAATAATACTCATACTACTAATTCCTGTAACTTTCATTTAATAATAGTACTACTACTATTGTTATGAAATTTTTATGATGTACATACCCACAAGTAATATATAAGGTAAATAAGAAGAGGTATATATGTATGTGTAGGTACAATTAGTACCAAATTACAAAGTAAATCATGCATAGTAAGTAGGAGTATTGAGTATTGTACTGTAAGTACATAAATAATGATATCATAATAAAACAAGCCAGGTGGCAGGTGGCAGACAATGAACAAACAGATGTTGGCAAAAGAAGAGAAATATTTTGGCAGCAAAAATAGTATTTAAAATGTGGGATTGTTTGGAGGCAAAACGTCTGTACTTACCTGGAAAAGTGGCCAAAATTTTTTTGAAAATTTGTCCCGCAGATCATCCCGGACGACTCAGCCCCGGATGATCAGACCATCTTCTCTCTACTCTACTAGAGTAGTACTCGTATCTATTTAGTAGTATGGTACAACTTACTAGGTACTTACTACTACTACTACGGGGCTATGGTACAATACTTGCCTTTGTACGCTGGACATTGTTCTCAATGTCGCCTCCATCGTTTGATCGAGACATCCTCGCCAGAGGCAGATCAGAGGCAAGATGGAACATCTCCCGTCTAAATATGTTCCTCTTTTCTGTTAACGTATGTTTTGTCTTGTTTTTCATTCCCGCCTTCATGAACTTTGAGCTTGCCTTGCATCTCGGCAACTGGACGCTGAAAAATGGTGACGATATTGCTTGTCATGGTTTCGCGAATGCTACCAACTTCTCCCCAATGACCAGTCGTGATGCCGCGGAAACAGCAATTGTGGGGTGGTTACGTCCGCCTGTGGTTTACGGCTTGGTTCACATGGCCAAAACGGCAGGCACCGAAATTAATGGGCTGCTAGCGAATCATTTTGAGAGAGTCTGTGGAAATAAGGGGAACTCGTATGATGCATTTCAAACTAACGAGCGAACGAAAGAATTTGCCAACTCCAACAGAACCGAGTTCACCAAACCGAGGTTTAGGCTCGCTAATGCTGATTTGGGAGACATGGTTTCAAGAGAAACAGTGAATCATAACAGAGGCAACGTTCTGTTGCCTGTCTTAGAAGAGGTTGGGTTTGAGGACTGTGATTATATTGCGTTGGAGGAGGATTCGAAATATTGGCATAAATTCGCTAAACTGTGGAAAATGGAGCTGCACATGCCATGTCGTGACCCCCTAGAACATCTGATGTCACTGTGTAATGACGTTTTTAAGAGCTATCCCTGCACTGGATTAGTCGAGCACCAAATGAACATCACTGATGAAGTGCTGGAAAAAGACATCGAAATATGCATCCATCAAATGGGGCGATACCGAGGGGGCCTTCAAAATAATCCAAATATCACATTGAAATGTTTTGACCCCATGCCACCTTCTCGGTATGTCGGTTACATGGGAAGCATCTTACAACGTAAACGTGTAGAGTCGGAATATTATCATCGAAATACGAATCGACCAAGGAGAAAGGAAGGTGAGTGCATTTGGAAGGCAGAAGAGATCTACCAGGAACGAGTTCATTCAATTCTATTGAAAAAATATCCTTATTATAATTTTTGCAATCGATGCATGGGTTCCGAAAATGAGCTTTCGTTATAGATAAGGTACGAAACAGCAACGCTCATTTTGAATAAACAATTACTGTCAAAAAATGTTGACATGAGTGCTCCCCTGGAAGAATTATCATCAAGCTACATTTGAGTGCTATAATAGACTCAGAAAGCTACAGTGTTACTTTGCTGAATTAGAGTAATGTATTAAAAAATGCAATGAAAAAACAATCACTTTGATGACATTTCTCTTGCTTCCGTATGACACAATGCTTCCATAAATGCAAAAGGTCAAATATTACGTTGACAGGGACAATACTACATCCGAAAGAGCTTCTGCTGCAAACAAATAATAATGAGCATGAATAGAATAATTCAATTAAATGATCATGGTGTGGTTGTACTCATAAGTCTATGATTTTAAAGGTTGCCCCCCCCTCATATAATCAGACCAAATAGGGGCACTTCTGGAACACCATTATCACCAAAAAAACACTATTAAAAAATATTCTCTATGTGACATTCTTTTGGTGAGCAACAACTTTTAATTTTCAACATAAAGTATGAACTAAAAATCTAAAAAAAAATATTTCACAGCAGAAGAATTCCCTCATTTTGAGATTGACCATGCAAATGCAATCGCCTTCACCATTTGAAGAATAACATAAAGTAGTTTATAACAGTTATTACTCACGGTCTAGGCAATGGCCAAATGTTTGTTGAAAATCTTCCAATTTTTTTAATTACCAGATCTCATTCCAGTATTTTGGCCGTTCCAGTTTTTTTTTTTTTCGTAGGTCCAGAAATTTTGCCCCCCCCCCCCTGACAAGACCTCAATCCATACTCCATTGTTACAAATCAAAGATCAAGCACTAAAAAGATGAAAAGTGAGACAGTTATGTAATTATACTACTTTGTGGCATCACAGTTAGATTTCCAGTGAAGGGGGCATCTCTACCACACCCCAACAACATTCAAAACTCTTGATATGAGATGCTACATTTAATTACTGGACCAACTCAAACTTACCTTGGCCATATGTAATGAATTGGGTGAATGCAGGTGAATGCTTTGCATGGTCTATTTCTGATGTTGAATCTGATGGGCATCATGAATCACTTTTGGCAGTGATGTCAATGCATTTCTAGCAGTAGAAGAAACATTGGACTTTGTATTTACACCTTGATTACCATCCAAAAATGCCACTGTACACTGTAGACAACACAGATGTGCCAGTGGTGGCTAATGAGTTCCATCACCAGTTTCAGTTGAGGATTCTGGAGATTTCAACTCAGATGTGCACTTCTGGTCTCATTTTATCTTTTGACTAGTTTTTTTGTTGCAAGACTTGGTCATAGTAAAGAAATTTTAATATTAAGACAGTTTGAGTAGTAATGGGACCTTTCATGAGTCATAGAGTAGATTAGAATCCTGATAATAAAACATGTGGCTATCAACAACAGTCATAGACTGGAAAGATATTAATTTTTGCATGACACATCTACAAGTTTGAAGGAAGTGTTCTACATGTACAAAGAAGGCATACGTATTTTTTACAATTGCTTGCACTCATGTTTAATAATTTAAAAATCTATACTTGATAGGTATAAAATGAGCAAGAACAGGAGATCATCAGAATTGGAGTGGACTTGCACTTCATTTTATCAAGCATCAAATGATCATCAGAACTAAATATGGGATTAGATAACAGTGCAAAACAAACCTAAACTTAATTTTTTGAAACACATTTCATTCTGAGTGTCAAATAACTTCAAAATAAGATCTTTTCTGCACTTGTGAGCCTTTTGAACTAATCCTCTCCCCACAAAAATTTTAAATATAAATATTTTGCATGAGCGAAAAATTATTTCATTTTTCAATTTTCAAAAGTAGAAGACTTTTTGAAGGGGAAGGGTACCATATTTTTAGCATATCTACTAGAGGTCCAGTAAATGTAAAACAGTATTGCTAGAAATAGTGACAAGTAAGTTCAATTATTGACTCTTTAAATATTGTAAATTTCTTGGTTATTTCTCAACCAACCCCTATAAATGATTGCCTCTAAAAAATCAAATTGGAAATTTACTTTCACTGCCATAGTTTGTTGCAACAAAATCTCAGCCCACATTGGAGCAATTTTAACCCAATTAGAACTGTGCATGCATCTTGCCTAGTTCAATGCATAGTTCTAATTTGGGATAGAGTGCTCACTCCTGGAAGGATCTAGTCTTACAAAAAAATCTTTTTTGGGCAGATAGCTTCAACCGTTGCTTGCTGGTTATGAAGACGGATTCTTGTTTTAAGCATAAGAGAACAATAAGCAACTGCCAATTTATTTGACACTCACAGAGCAAATGAGGCATGGTAAATTGTTGATTCTGAGGTGATTGTGACTTCCTGCAGACCAACACAACATAATCTTTCATTGATTTGATTAACCATAAGTAATCACAACATTGTTTGCATTGCTTGAGTGGGGTCATTTTTTTGGTACTCTTATCTTTCTTGCTTTTAAATGCTCAAAGCTCAAAGTATATTAATGTTTTTTTTCAGAATTACTGAGTTTCTCATGTGGAATGTCATCAGAATTGAGGTCTGTTGGGTTAAGGCGGCTTGGGTTCAACATTTGTGAAGGTGCCAATGTTGCCTAATATGTCAGCATTGTTCATCTTCATGATGCGTGGTGCTTCAAAGATTCTTCCAAAAATAACATTACTGACCTTGTGTCTCTACTGTAGGTGGTTCCTTTCTTTCAATTGATTCCAATTACTCAATTGCAACAGGACTTACTAGTTAATTGCTTTATTTGACTTTTGTTTCACATTGATGATTGCTGCACTGAAAAGAGGAACACATCTGGCATAAGTTGTTTGGCATTTGAGCTTTGGAATTTTGTAATTGTGTTAGATTTTTTACCCTGTTAAATGCAGGTGGCAAAACTTATCCACCCTTAGACCAAAAACATTAAAACAAAGGGATTGGGAGCAGTCAGGAGAAAAGGGGAGATTGGTAAAGTGTGACTTTTATGATCAGCAGCAAGGGAGTTGAAATCAGGTGAAGTTCATTGACATGTACTAAGTTGTTTTGGTGCCCAACACTAAGTTGTTGGCCTGTTCTTTTCTTAAAACAAATATGTAAAGATAACGATGAATATCCTCCTTATAATACATACAATAGGTTAAAGAACTTTGTTGACAAACAATTGCTTCTGGGACCTCCCCACTTCTCATAATGTGTTTATTTTTGAAGGACATACAATGGTGTGACAGGGCAATGGTATGTTACTATGTTACTATTTGCAACTTTTTACTTTTTCTATTCCTTTAGAACTTCATTCATGGCTAACTTGAGTCCTCTTTCATATTTGCTTCCACTGTCATTCTTTTTTGTTAACAGGTGCCCCTCTTCTCCTTCAACAGCATAAATGGACACTGGTTTCTTGTCTCAAGAGCTAACTCCCCCCTTCAAAGACTTTATTGTCTGGCAATTCTTTGTCCAATTCCAATATGGACCCTGAGCAACTGAATTTCTCACCTTGGTGGTGGACCTTCCATTCCTTGCCCAACTGTGATTTGTGTTCACCAGTGTAAGAACAACCAATAATCAGATGCTGTTAAAGGAATGTATTGGAGTAGGATGTAAGAACATTTATTTGAAGAAGCTGGGGGCTCCAACTGTAAGGAAGTTTAGATATGAAAGGGGAGACAGATGAGGTAGAAGTGGAAGTTTTTATTGAGTATTACAAAGAGAGTTGATGAATTGTAGGTTAGTTGGAGTTAGGTGGCAATCAATATTTTTTTGTGTCTGTGACTGTCTGAGCCCTGAAATACAGACACGTCACACCTGTCACATGGAACATTTTGAGAACTTCAACTTCAAAACAATTAAATCAGCAAGAATTCACATATGAGTTGGTAAAGTAAGTGTCATCAGGTAAGAGGCTCCAAGATTGGTTCTGAGGCCAGAATTCTCTTAAACTGTCTCTGATTAAGTGGAAGTACTGTTCTGCATGGTACAATTGTGATCTGTTACCCTCTGAAAACAGTCTGTCCAACCCATGCAAGGGACATGTCCAGAACACATTTTTCATCCAATGATGTGTCCCTTTACCCACCCCTGAGGACAAATACCCAATAGGGACAAACAAATCATAGTTCTGACTCAAAACCCTCTAACATATCTTATCTTTTTCCACACCCCATCAAACAGAAACATGCCCAAATCCCTTGGAAAAGGCTTTGAATGAAATACTGAAGAAATTTTAAAAAACTCAGTCATCCATGAAATCTTCCTACAACATCACAGTCAAAAATTGCCTTCATTCATCAAGGAGTTCTCCCCCAAACAAAATCTCCCTACACACAGAGGCAAGAAATTCACCAGCTTTGACAAAATAAAGTCATCATCCAGACCAAATACGACACCAAAGCAAATGTCGTCATTGATCAATGTGGGGGCCAACATAATAGTTCAAGTAAAATCTGGAAATGAAGCCTATTGGTATTAAATTCCCCACAACGAGGATAATAATGTAGTGATTTTGACAGAGAAGTATCCCACTGCCATGTCACATATCTATACTGGATCCAGATTATGCCATGGTGAAGGAGAGAGTGGAAAGCTTACAGTGCTGGAGGAAAAGATGGATGAGGTAACAACAATTGGGATTGCAGTGGAGACATAGAGGGTTGCAAAGTAGTTGACTCCAGTGCTTATGGAGCATATATAATAAGTTCAATTGTTAAGAGGAAGTAGTTAAAAATTGTAGAACTGTCGTAGGATGATGATTTACATTGTGTTGATGTCATATCATTTACTCTTAACATCTAGACAACAGTTGTATTAAGGTCAAACAATGTTTGTTAAACCAGTTACTAACAAACAATTGGTACTTGTTAATTAGTAATAGACATGCTCTGTGTTGTCAGTAATGGTGCATCAAGCATGAAAATCAACTATTGTCTTGTGTTGAGAAATAACAATATTCTAACTTAGTGCTAAGTATGCAAGAGATTCCAAAATACCTTTTTCTCAAAACAAACTATTTTCAATCATTGCAACTGAAACAAAAATGATACAGTTAGTCAACAAGGTAAAAATAAGTTCAACTTAATTACAAAAAATCCTCACAAAACACAATCTTAACAGGTCAAAAATTCAGCTAAGTGTCCATTTTTTCTCAAAAAGTTCAAAAGCATTTTAGTTACACCCAAATAGACATGTTTCAACATCCCAAAGTCATTTTTGTGCAACTTGAAAGTTTAAGGTCTGAGTTGCAGTACCCCCTACTCCTACCATATATAAGATTCTGTGGAAGCATTGTGGAGTAACCCCATCCATTTTCCTGGTATTTAGATCAAAACCAACTTACTAATTAATACCACATGATGGCATTGTTTAATTCAAATGCATCATCTCATTTAATTACTACACTCTCCTATTCGTAAAATTTAAACTATTCATTAAAATCTTAAATGACCTTTCATGGCAGCGGCGGTAAGTTGGCTGCTGCCCATAGTTAGCTGTTGCTAGCTATAACTTAGTGTATTGTATTATTGTACTTAGTGTGATAAAAATGAGCTGTTAGTTGTTGCATGATTTGGTGCTTGGTAGGTGCAATTTGTGGTAGGTATAAGTAGAAGTAGGAGTAGCAATAAGTACCAAAAAAGTGTTTTCTGCACTCTTTTTTCCATTTTTTGGGAACCACTGTTTTTGGTTGTTTGCAAATATATTTTCTCTATTTGTGTCATTATGTTGGTCAAATATGGCCCAAACTCCCCAAGATAATGCATAGTGAATTATTTTTTTTGTAAAAAAAATGAATTCTCCAAATGTCAATTATGTGTAGATTGAGAGAATTCATTGGATAGGGTTTATGTAAAAATAATTTAGATAAATAGTGGAAAATAAAGTTTCAGTTAGTTAGTCAAATTATCATGTAAATTGGGTAGATAGCCTAGTTACCATCATAATGAGACAGTTTCATACTTTAAAGTGTACTCCTAGAAACGAAAGGTCTCAATTTTGAGGTAATTTCAATGTCAAAATTGACCATTAATGCTGATTAATGTGGGCAAAGTAGTTTTGTACCATACTGTATGAAAAATATTGTGGACCACAACTCCAAAGAAATCCCTCTGACTCGAAATTGAAACATCGATGGTGTGTAGATTACTCACATATGAAGGATTAGGGTGTCTTTGAATGTATCTACTCGGAATAGAGTTTTCCAAAATAATCATTCTTCGCCTGTATATAACAAAAAAGGTAACCCCTTATGGAAAGGAGCATCGGCATTGACGGTTCTCCAATGAATGAAATGAGACCCTTTCATAATGTGGAAGAACTTTCCATGCCATTCTTTCGAAATGATGCAGGAATGCGTCCAATCGGGGCCTATGGTACCCAATGAAAGATAACATCGCTTTTCACTCATTTGCAAGTTTGAGGAAGGATTTCTCAACACAATATCCGAGTCGTCTCGAAGCACTCGCCATTAGACGAACGTATTGATGAACGAATCCGATCCTGTTGTGGAAAGAGTGCATGTGAAGATGTGCCGGAAATAATTCAGTCTTCCGCACCTACTGCAAAGACTTTCAAAGCCGCCAACACACTCTCTACATTGAGATAGAGACTGGCATTTGATTAGGTATCCAAACATGGTTTGCGAAGGGATATCATTGGATCATGCGTTCACTTCGGCTGATTCTCGACCCAGATGTGACTTACTTCTATATCCCAGGCACTCGGAAAAAGCACACTTTGCCTGGAAGACAATGTCTGTCGAATTGGGTTGTTTCTAAATAATGGCGAATCCCTCAATGGTCGAAATCAGCTTCGATCCATTCATACTTGTCGCCCCACCTCTCCAAAAACCTCCTTCGATAAAACTCCCCCGCCTCACCAATGGGAACCAACTCCAAATCCAAATATTCATTCTCGTAATCCACTCGAAATATTCGTTCGACGCGCCGTTCTATCTCTTCCGACGAATAATACTCATTCAGATAATTTTCCGACTTCTTGGCATGGTTTACTGTAGAAGAGGATTGAAACATGCTTTCGTTTCGATTAGCTCCCCATCCCGATGCACCGTACTCATTCCATGCCCCGGAAGAAACTCTGTCGAGGAGGCGATGGATGTCCCAATGGGCTGTTTCCAAGTGGCCAATGAAGTTTAATTGTGGATAAAACTTTTGTTCCATTCGCCAGGGAGTGATGGGCGTCCAATGCTTGTTTTTGCAGGGCGGCGAGTTCCGAAGGGTTTGTTGGAAGTAAGATCTGAGATATTCTGTTTTGTTGAATGACGCATCGAGGGTTATGTTTTTGATATCTTTGAGTGACGAATCAGTACTGTTGGCTTCGGGGATGTTGTCCTCTGCTCCGTTTTGAATCATGTCCAAAAATCCACTGAAGGACTTGATGTGCCTCAAACACAAAATTTCCCAATTCAAATCGTCCTGACTGAGGCCTTTGCAGCATTCTCCGAGAGTTTGCTTCGCCGAGGGTCTTGTGAATCCCAGCGCATCAAATTCCGCAGAAGTCATGTTGTTCAGGTTTTTCCAAGACAAAGACTTTGTGAAACCATTTGATGAATTGTTGGTTTTATTTACCGCAATTTCATCTGGATGGATCCCCAACAATTTATGGAGCAGCCCATCTTGGGCCATTTCCATGATTTTTTTCGAAGGTAAACTGATACCAGGCACCCACATCAAATAACCACTCAGCACCCGTTCTTTGGGGTCTCGTACGAACATGGCCCTCGTCCACCCGCCGCTGCCCTCGCTGCCATCATCTGTCAACATGGAATTGGCTTCCTCTAGCTCGTACAAGTTCAAATATTTTAGGCCATTCTTAGGATACATGTGCGGGACTCCTCCCCCGTGATAATCGTAATTTGCATGTCCTTCCATTCGGCGACACAATTGTTTCAAAACTGTAGACCCGATTTTTTCCGTGGTGAAGAGGACCAATTTATGATCGTGCAGGACAATGGGCGTGGTGGAAATGTTGGGCCATTTTTTTGGGGGGTAAATGGAGTCGTTGGGCGTCAGAAGAAGTTGTTTGACATGGGTTTGGTTGTGGGTATAGTTGTGGGGTGTCAGGTGGGGAGAGCCCTGGGTCGCGATGTCGGCGGCGGTCTGGTTGATTTCGTGACTGGACTGGGCTCCAAGCCAAGAATTAACATTTGAGGCATGAGATACCTCTGCTGGATGAGCACTGGTGCCATTTACGAAGTCAGTGTGGTTCAACTGGTCGAATGATAGGTTGAAGCCATACCGTCGACCCGCAGAATCAGGATCCTGCCGGGTGCTTTGATGGTAGTCACGCAATGGCTCCAGGTACCAACTGGAGATCTCCGACTGATAGAGCCAGAGCGAACGAGCGAGGGCAATGGAGCAGATTACAACAAAGATCCTTCTAGTTTGCTGAAAGGCGGTCATGTCGTTGTTGTTAGGGTATCGGGGTTGCTTGGTGGCTCTCGATGGCCATTGTTAACGTGGTGGCGGGTACTTTTCGTTTAGATCAGTCAGAATAAAATAATACTCCTCTACTTACGTACAGGATCCTGGTAGTGCTTCTACGCAGGAACTCTAAGAAATCAACACTCATCAACATCTGCTGCCGTTCCTCGCTCATGGTCTCAGTAATTAACCGCTGACTTCCAACCAACAGCACTACAACGGCTATATTCTCATCGTTACCTTCATTTATATCTGTGGCATTTCGGTGGCTTGAACCTCCTCAGCTTCAACGGCTCCCGTGCTCCTTCAATTATAAATTCGTCGACGCCATCGTCGTATCATTCACCCCCCGTCTTGTACGGTCCTTGACGCAATCCCTGAGATATCATTGATATCACGCTCATCGTCTACCGAGTTCGAGTGAAGAATTGGAACGGAATAAATTTTTCGACGTCCTATTCATCGGTGTGGCTTCCGCCTAGTTCTCACGGCGTCTATCATTGTCATCAGCATTCGTCAGCCCACGGCAACCGTAGTTGTCAGCACGAAACTCCAATCGGCTTTCAATTTCAGTGTCAATTTTTGGGATTTTATCTCCCATCAATCAACTTCAACCGTGGTGTCACCTAGTGACACCTTCATTCAGGAAATCAACCAAAATCCTGCGCCAAAAAATTTGGCCCACTCCAGTGGTCTTCTCGCGAAGTCACCTAGGCATTTTTCAATTGGTTTCAAGCTCATCAATTTCACTACTTCTGGCTTACTCGGTTTTTGCAATAAATCAAGCTCTTCTCTTGATCTCTGCTTCAGTATCGCGCCAATTTTCTTTGCAAATCTTCTACCAATTCTCCGTGGTAATTGCAGTCTCCATTCCGGTTTATTCTCTCTCTCTTTCATCTTCTCTGTTTGGAAAAATATAGAGAGTGCAGTGTGAAAGATGTACATTCTTCCATGTTTTGCATGGAGGTGCAAACCCTCTTTCACTCCATCTTCCCCCTCATCGAACCAAACTTCTCCACGATCTTGTCATGCACTTCTAGTAATCTGGCATCTTCTACAGCTCATAATTTTTCTCCTGGTCTTCAGTCGAGATTTCTTCCAACTCTGTCGAGTAGTACCAATCATCTCTTCACCCTATTTCTATTCTCCCTCTACTTCCTTCTTCATCGCCATGGCTCCGTCCATTCCTCCATCCAAAGTGCCTCTGTCTCCTGAGACCCTAGTCAAGTTGGCCACCAAAGCTGCGACAACTTCGATTAAGGCTGCTAAAATCAATGATTCTGTGGTGGCTCGTGATAGGGCTACTGCCGCGGCTAATGCAGCAGCCCTGACAATCTTCCAACATGGTGTTTTTGCAGCGGATAATGGCGGTCAAGCGGATGCAA